>OMNW01034803.1:43584-56502 GCA_900303245.1 Selene dorsalis | reverse complement strand
AGAGCTTAAAGCCTCAAAACCTGCAGCAAGAGATGAGGAGTGAGCTCTGATGTTTGACCTGTAGTAACCTCACACACACACACACACACACACACACACACACACACACACACACACACACACACACTTCATTAGAAATATATGATACATCTCTGTCCATCTGCTTGTGTAAGACCTTTAGGTGGTTTTGAACACTGAGTGTGTATCTGTGCATGTGGACCAGGTATAGGGGGTATGGGGGTTGTCTTGGTAACAGCTGAGTTTTGGGTCTTGGGCTCCAAGGGAGCGCAGCTGCACTTGGCAACACAGATGGTGCCTCACACACGTGCAAAAACACACACACAAACACACACACACACACACAGAGAGTAAGGCCAGACCGGCAGATATAGATGTACACGTTCACACTCTCAGGCCAAACACATCGACATCCACGTGTCAGTAAGTGGGCAGCTCAGCTGTAACCTGGGAGGCTGTTCACTCATTTTGTCTATTTACAGACATCCTGCCTCTAACAAATTATTCCATTTAAATTTTGAATCCTTGCTATTATTAGCGAAGCTGTGAATGAGGCAGTGACGTGCTCCCAAAGTCCCATCCTTGGTGCCAGCTACATTTCTGGGGATTTCAATACCGATCTTTGGAATAATTAGCTTTCAGTGTATTTTTGCCATGTGGTCATTGCTGTGCAGCACTTCCCTGCAAACCTCTTTGTCATTCACACTGTGCCTGGTGGTCTACTGCCCTTTTCACTGGTTTCACAGTTTCTAATTGAGGCAGACATCTAAAAAGCAAACTGCATCACTTCCTGTGTAAGTTTTCCATAAAAGACCAACTAAATACTACGTACCCAAGCTTTGTGTGCACTGCATGTTGACAGGTTAACTGAACTGTCTTCATCTTCAGGCCCTTTCACACCAGGGATGCATAAGGTTGTGCGATAAATTCATGTGTCAGTATTTTTTTTCAAACTCCTTTCACATCCACTGCGAATGTTATGCGCCGAAAATGCAACATAAGTGAGGTTGATTTTTCTGAGCTTTCGCCTGCTGGATAAACGCATCAACCAATCGTGTAGCATGAAAAGGAGGTACGTCACAACCCTACACAACACGAAATTTTGTGTCTTTTATTCGTCACGTCCCCGGTGTGAAAGGGCCCTTAAGATGAGAAGACTGCCACCATCCTTATATCTGTGGATTCACTAAAGAGCCAGAGCTGGTGGTCAATTAGCTTAGCTTCACGTAAAGCCTGGAAGCAGAAAAAAAAAGACGAATCTGGATTTGGGTCGTTGGTGCAACATCGAACAGGAAAACAACAAATGGTCTAGAGGGGAACTACAGCAACCACTGAGTGAAGTTTCCAGCAGCGATGAAAAAGCTGTCTCCATTTGAAATGTCAAATCAAGCTGTGGTGTTTGCTGATCTCTGATGCTGCTTGACAACACCAAATGATATGGCTGCCATGTCATGATCTTAGGCTCCACAGTCTGCGGTCACTACTACAGTATTGTCCTTGCGGACATCCACTCTGTGGGAGTCCATCAGACAGCAATGATTCCCTGTCATCTGAGTTTAGCTCCATGGTCATGTCCAGAATATTGCTGTGTATCCACATCAATGAAAACAAAGATGAAGGAGTTCTTCGTTTCATGCTGGATTGTCCATCACTCACTCTCAGTTACCCTCCAGAAGATCCTGGTGGCTCTAGCCGAGCTACAATGTAAGCTTCATGTAGAACATCTTCAGAGTTTTAACTTACTCCTCCTCTCATTTTGCAGGGTATATGTGTGTGTGAGTGTTTGCAGGGACCAAACTCATTTGTCTTTGAATCCACCAACCACAGTTTTCGAGTCCACCAGCCATTGACAAACACACATCAGAGCCCCTCTGTGCTGTGTGATGGGACTTGAGTCTATCAGTTCATTTTACACGCTGTAATATTCATGTGCTCACACATACACAAGCTGCACACACCAACACAATCCAGTACAATCTGTTTTTCCTCAAAACATAATAACTGAATATTTTGACTACTTATGGGAAATGAAAAAATAAATAAGATAAACTTTCAACAGAAACTACTGATTTGAGAGTTTCTAGGGGTCAGCTGAAACTGAAACTTTTTTCATGGTGGAAAGTAAACAAGACCAAAAACCAATATTTGGAACTGATATACCAACACAAAAATAGCTGCTGTTTTGTCAACCCCTTTTAAATCGCTCAAGGTAGACTAAATATCAGAAAAATCTTTGTGCATACAGGTAAACAGCAGCCACAGGACAATCTTTTAATATCATCTTCATGAAGGAGAAGTTATTCCAGGACTGTCATATTAGACTGCATTAGCTTTAGCTAGTTAGCCTTCAGCATCAATTACTCATATGACCAATCAGATTGTGCTTTGGGGAGGACACAGCTCAATTACTTTTTAGGAAAACAAAAAAGTCATGATAATCCTAAAAATGCTGAATATCAGATCTGGTAAGTGGCCTGGCTCATGGGCGGGGTTAGGGGATGGGTACTTGGGCTCAAGCCCTGGATGTTTTTGCCAAGACCCCGAATGTTTTACAGTAGGGGAAAAAAAATTCAACACGGTTTATGTCAGTCTCCCTCCGCTGACTGCACCACAGTCACAGTAACACAGTAACCTGCGTTCATAGCCTGCCCTGCTGAGAAGAAGTGTATCCTCCTCTTTGATTCTGTTAGTGCGCAAGTTCAAATTGAAATCTATCTAACAGACATCAGATGGACATCAGAAAATTCTTCTCGGTGCCACGACCCACCAGCAACACCAACGAGATAGATGATGTTTCAGGTCTGTGCATGTTTAGATTTACCACTCGGTGTGTGACAAGTGAGTGACTGATAAAGTGATAGTCTGCTAGCTGGTTTTCATTAATGTCAACTGTAATAACAGTCAGCAAAGGCAATGAAAGTGAAAAACAACAACATTTAATGCTACACTGTAAAAATCTAAACAAGTGAAGGTAACAGATAAAATATAACCACATGAGTCACTGACTGCGTTGTGTTTGTGTGTGTGTGTGTATATGCATGTGTGTGTGTGTATGTATGTATCTGTATGTATGTGTGTATCTGTGTGTGTGTCTGTGTGTGTTACTGTGTATTTTGCCATACAGATCAGCTGCCATCCACTTCAGCTGCATCAGCATCAGCCCGTCCACTACGGACAGATGCTGTTTCAGGTTTGAAAATTAATAATGTTCTTCTATTTATTTATCTGTTTGTGTATCCTTCAGGACAATGCTTTGGTCTACCTAAAGTTGGTATGTTGAAATTTTCTGTATCACAGCAATAAAAAAACAAACAAAAAAAAGCCAGAACTTTGTGCACACGTCTTTCTTCCCTCTGGGCTAAGCCTCAGATCTCCCATAATCCTAGATCCGCCCCTGGCCTGGCTGATGATCAGTCGACTGCTGATAGTTTTATAGTAAATCTTTTCTTTTCCATTGATGTAAAGACACATTCAGTATGTTTTGAGTGATATGAAATCCTCTGAGAGCCCTGTGCAGATTTTCAATAATATTTGACAGTACAATCCTCCATAAGAGACTGATTATTATTTGATAAATATGAGATGGAGAATCACTTCTGGATATGCTAAGGCTCAATTTCCTGTCTAACAGGAAATGAAGCTGCCACAAAGTTGGAAAGAGACATTTGATTATTCTGAATAAACTAAATATTTTTCTCTTCCTCTTTTTTCTGTTTCTTTGTTCAGTCTCTTCATATCCAACTTTATCTCTAATCTTAGCTGTCACTCCCTCTCCTCTATTTGTTTTATCCCCAGAAACACACACACAAGTGCACACCACCTGAGGTGATTCCCACAGAATTAATAACTCTCCGAGGAAAGTAATAAAAGGAAATCCAGCCTCCCTCTTTGTCCATATTTGGACATTTCCTGACAGCTCTAATTAACCAAGTCCTTTATGCTTCCATACCTGACATTTGATTGGCTGGGGGGCTGGCCTCGTTAAGAACAGTTTTAAATTAACAGATGAAATTAGATTGGAGATTACAGCAGATATGCTTCACGAGGTTAATTAAATGACCAGTCATGAGGGGCTTGTTTTCAATTCAACGTCACTGACAGATTCAGAGCTGATAGCGATTCTCACACTGCAGGTTCTGGAGTTTCTACCTGCTCTCGGTCAGAAAAAACAAATGTGAATGTTTTCCAAAGTAGCACTCAGTGACTCCTTAACATAGGTAAATCATCAGCACGTTAATGCAAACATAAATTTTGTTAGGTTGCCATGAATTTATGAGACCATCTCAGAGAAGTTATTATCCCTGAGTGAGATTCAATGCTGCATGTTGTAAGATCTGTCACCTGATCAGACTTGACTCTGTTATAGTGCTTTATAGCAGAGGAAAGAAAGAGTTTTAGCTGTACATTATATTAACTTATTCAATATACATACCAGCTGTCATCAAGAGCAGCAGTGGTTCTACTTGTTTCTATCACACAGTAGACCATACCAAAGAGAAGAGAAAGGGAAAAAAATGTTATATATATATAAGTTATACTTGGCCTAGTGTGGTTGTGAAGTAGCTAAAACAGGACCTAGCTACTGAACAAATAACTTCCAGGTTATGGAAATTAGAATTTAGCAACACAGGCAGCAGGACATATTATAACCCACTGTTAGCAAATGGTTGTCTATTTGCAAATTCAGCAGATACAAAGCAATGTTAGCATTCATTTGAGTTGTGTCTCCTGACAATTTGAAACACTCTCCTTTGTTGGGGCTAACTGGTTAGCATGCTAACTTCAGGAAAAGACGAGACCTAACTGACACAAGTTACTTTCCACTGCTGAAGACAGGCCTTGGTGAATAAAGGAAGTTGATACTGAACCTTTGTCTTCTACAATGGTACTAGCTGTTAGTAATGGTAATGCTAGCTATGTAGCAAAAGCAAAATTTACAAATATCTACAAATCTTATGTACATAAATCTTGTAAACATATGCTAAACAACATAGTGCAGTGTAATACTGCTACTGCGACTACAGAAATTGTCCATAGAGTCAAGTCCACCCCTCTCAGTGTCAGCTGTTGCATTGGATTGCCTCAGATTGTACAAGTTTAGCTGATCGTAACTGAGACCAGAGGAGTAGAGTTGCCACCCGTCCCTTTTTTTTCCAGAATTGTTCTCTTTTTTCATCAGCTGTCCCAGGGACAAAAAAATCTCTCCCAGGACACAATTTGTCCCGTTTTTTTGGGAAAATGTAAAAACTTAATTTGGTTTCCTTTCTTCTGTAGTCTAGTAAGGTTCTGATGCATCTGTAGCTATTTAAAAATGTCTCTGTTTTCTTCCCGTTTATAGTCTATGTCATAGATCTGATCATGTAATAACCTCAATAAGCTGCACCGTGCGCACGCCCCCATTCCAGTGCTCAAAGAAGGAAACTTGAAGTTCATCACGTCTGCGCTGAGCATCTTCGTTTCGACAAGTTTTGGCGTCTTCATTTGAAATGTCAAATCAGTGTTGGGAGTAACGTGTGACAAAAGTAACGCAATTACAGTAATACGTTTGAAAAGGAGGTGCTAATCAGTCCAGGATTACACAGGGTGGCTGCTACATATAAAGTTTCTCAATAGTGTTTACAAAAGGAACTCATGAAACAAAAGGAAACCATATTTCACTTCATCTACCAGCCAGCTCATGTTGGAGCTGCTGGATGAACTAAAGGCTGATTTGGAGTTAGTTAATACCTGTCAGGGGAAAGTTCTTTCTTCTCTGTATTTCTTTGCATCTGTGTCACTCCAGCTGTTGTAGCAATGTGTTTTGAGCGCTGTTACGTACGCCACACATCTCCCTCACTGCGCTGCTTTCCTCCCTCTCCAGTACCTGGCTGCTCAGCTCCAGGACTGAGAGACTGAGAGACCTCACCTCTACTTTCACCCCGTCTTTGATCCCCTCTAGCCTGGGCTTTTTAATCCCAGTGTCCCGCCCGAGTGCTGTGCTGTCTCACATATTCTCCCATGTTTCTTCTTTACTATAGATCAACAATATGTTTATTTGCTCCTTCCTATTAATTCATTGGATCAAATTTCATTCTGCGTTTGCGGCCATCCAGCTCTCCTTCCAGACTCTTCATGGTGGACATGATTACAATGCGCCAAACTGTCATTTCAATCCTGCGGTTTGCACGTGCTGTCATTTAGACAGTTACTTTTAGAAGATCACCTACAAAACGTAGCTTTAGCTTTGTGGGCCTACACAGTCATTATGCTGCATCACCCTCCACTGAATGTATAATCAGCTGCAATAAACTACATTTGAGTGTTTCAGAATGCCTTTGTCATATTTCTGCAGTTATTTTGGCAAAAGTAACTCAAAAACAATTCAAAAGTAGTGAAACGCATTACAATTCAGAGACAGTAATATTGTAATGTAACTAATAACTTTCAAATGACTGTAATGAATAACATGTAATGTAGTAACTTGTCCAACATTGAATACTGTACATATAAAAACATACATAAAAACACAGTGTGCCGAGGTTTTGACCCCTGTCATGAAGTCCCATTACTACAGTTTATAGGCTTTAGACCCAGAAATGCAGGCATTGTTATTTCCTTTATGAATAAATGTATTAACACATGATTAACGTTACTTTGTCTGTCTCCTATGTCCAGATTGCCCCCCCACCCCCTCAAATATTGGGTAGAGTGTCCCTTTTTCTCCCAAATCCAAGGTGGCAACGCTCGGTGTGGCTCAGGTTACAGGTACTCATACGAGTGTGAAGGTATGTAATTAAAACTTACACATCGCATTTCAGGCAGCCTTTTGCAATGTGTTTAACGTGCATGTTGATATTGCGATGACGATGAATATAATATTAATCAGGAAGTCCTACTCCAAACGGTCTCTAAACTTACATAATCCAGAAAAAACAATTATGTTGTCATTTTCCTGGAGTATGAAAGACAAATGCTGATGCAATACACTCACTCAGTCAATACTGCGAACAAGGCAATGATTATGATTTTTTCAATAATTAAGCAGCCCTAGTTCAATTTAATCCTACAGACATATAAACAAACTCATACAGTGACTATGTCTGATAACTTCCACCTGTAACATCACATCAAAGCCAACAATTACAAGTCCTTACAAGCTAATATTACCACACTACAGGTCTGTAACATACACCTCAGTTCAAGTATATGGTCAAGATGCACGTGAGCAATCTGTCTGTCTCACAAAAGTTAACTGCGTGACATGAAACACTGATGTGTTGAAATGTACCTTTTCTCAACATTTTCCACATCTTGTGAGTCTGCCCTCTCTCTGAAAAACATTTTCTGCAGAGAGAGAGAATGAATCGACTAGTGTTACATCTGTATTCCCCCCAGTGAGAATTGCCTTTGGTCCTCCAAGCCCTCTCCAAAGAGCTGTGGAGACTCTATTAATCAGATTTCTCTTCAACTGCTCTCAGTCAAGATAGAGCTGCTTCTGGCAATGACATCAGAGGAGAGTTTGAGGGGAGCTGTGCCCCTGTCCACTCCAGCTGGTTGTGGTAAAGTGGGATTTGGGCGCCACTACACTCAGACAATCCAATCATTTACCTCTGTGAACAACAGTGTGCCTTTTAGGTCCAAGATGATTCAGCTGGATGCATCCAAACGCCGCAGGCTACGAGGACACATTGGCTGGTCAGTGTCCACAGTCTGTGTGTGTGTGTGTGTGTGTTGGCCTTGCTACACAAGCAGTCGCAGCAGTGTGTTTGTCTACCATATGGATAAAGCAAAAACAGGCTCAGCACCTGGTTCCATGATGGTGTTTCACAGGTCTGTGCGTCAGCGGGCAAACACACCTCCACCAGCAACAGGTTTTATCCTCTTTGGGCGCAATGTTACCACCAGCAGGTGTTCAGAGATGAGTGCGACTCTACTGTCATACCCAGTTAGTATTTACAAATTAATGGCATCTGTAGTCACTTGCTTCCGACCAGATAAGTGTCCACATATATCATTTCACAGTCCATAACACAGGGTTTTGTTATGAATGGATAATATGCTATTTTTTTACCATAGCTATGCTACATTTTTACCTTAATCAAACAGCTTCAGAGTAACTGTGATGGTTAGATAAATTACTTGTAACTTGTTACAGGGAGAATGGAGTCTCTGTCTTCCACCTTGCGTCTCCTGGCCGAAAACCAAACTTGAAACATCAGTGCAGTACTTGGCTGCCGAGCCGGTGTCCCAGCTCTGGTCTCTGCGCACCGCACCCCGTAATCTGTAATCTTTTGTTTATGACAGATAAGACTACACAAATATACACGTTGTAACATCATATATGTTATATAATGTTATCTACCGCTCCATGGATTGCTTTCTTGCCGGCTTCATCAAAAACAAATGCACATGGCCTGGAGGAGGGTTAGTAAAACAGAGGAAAAGCAATCAGACTTGCATAGTTCCTCTATAAATCTCCCCCCAAAGCTAGACACCGTGTATGCTATTGTTTTCACAGCACCTTAAGCCACCATGAAAAAAGCACTGTACGTCAAGCAACACGATTTGGGATTTTGCAGATTTGTCTGTGACCAGTGTGCCGTCTGGTCATGGGCTTCCTCATACTCACCGACAGTGAGGTCGGTGAGTATGGGATGGTGCTATGCCAGCATGTTCACAAGCTGGCATAGCACCAGGAAGTGAAGACATCAAATTGAGAGGTCAAGACCTGTGTAAAACTGACCAGTCGCTACACCTGAACTTCACAACTGTTTGTTTTTTTTCCATCCTATGAACGAAATAAGAACAGCTCCATTCAGTCACTTTTGGGGCAACATGACCCAGTGCTACTCCACTGCCTGCTAAGAGACAACCTCTGTTACACCACATAACATTATTAAGGGGAGCTTATTACACTCACAGGATTTCATGTTTACCTTAATGGAAAATGTATTATGCTAACAAGATTACCACACTGTTACAGAGCTAAGTTTTTTAAATAAGCAGTTTCAACACAACTCTCTCCTTTATTCCTTCCTGCTAAAGCTACACATATTGAACTTACAAAAGAGTGCGCACACACACATATGCTAAATAATGAATGCATTTTGATAATGTCGTGGCAAAGGACATTTCTTCTGACCTGAATCTCTGCTGTGTCAGCACTGTCCTAGTGAGTCTATGTATGTGTATATGGTAAGTGACTTTAAAATAAGGTCTTAGCAGAGAAACACCACTGCCGGCCAAGAAAAATGCTACCTGTAAATAATGACAGTATCTAGGGCCATCATGGAGGTTTTTTGTTTGTTTGTTTGTTTTTTACCTGCAGTTGACTTGGGCTGGTGTACCATTAGTATGGACAAACATGTAACACCTGCACAGAAGCTGAGTGAAGTACTGCTGTGGAAGGGAAGCACAGCTCATTCACTCCATTCTCTGCCTGTGGAAGCTGAACTTCGTCCATCTAGTCATTTTGTTTGGACAATTTGGAAATATGAAAAAGCGAACCACGTTATTAGCAGTAGGAAAGTTCTGTGTAGCCGACCGTTGCAGAGCATGGAGTGAATGAGCCATGCTGCAATGGCGCACGAGAGTGACGTCATCAAAGTAGCTGACATTTGTAAAAACACCTGTAAAAAACACTGGATGACAATAATAAGGCAACTCTGAACCGTTCCGAACTCACAGGGGAATAGTGCTGGTGATTCATAACAAAATATTGGTGAAATGAAGGAGTTTCGTGGCAGATAATGTCTTATTTAGAGGCTGCATTGACGATGCGCCATCACTCCCATTATATGGATATACGTGGATCGCAAGTGGATCTAAATATCGTCCATAGGACTCTAAGTTACACCAAAATTGTATGGGTGAGTAAATTAACTATTTTATGCTAGAAATAAGGTCCAGGTTGCAAAAAAAACTGAACTTCTCCTTTAAAGTATATGTTGTATTTTGAATATTTTTTACTGAGATGTGTCCGATAATATCGGTAGACCGATCAGCCTGATATTAGCATAAAAATGTAATATCGGTCATTATCGTTATCGGTTTTTCTGCCTACATTGAAAACCCAATGAACATAAAGCCTGGACTTCGTACAGACCATCGCTGCTTAATTCGCTACTTAATTATTCCCGCCGCTGCTTCAAATAATAGTCCATGTGTTCTCACTACACACTGTTCTGTTGCAGACAAACATACATGGTGCCGCCATCGAACTGCACAGCTGTTAAATGATTGGCTGTCTGCTTGTCACTCGTAGCGTCCTGTGATATGATAGGCTGTTTCAATGAGCCAGGCACGTGGGACTGTCTGTTAGATGATTGGCTGTTCACGCACCCCTGATTTCCACATAATCTGTCTCTGCTCCAATTGTCGCACCCCCAAGTCAATCACCCTGCGCTGCAGTACAACACACAACTTATGCAGTGGGCGATGGCTTGATCCGTCAAGTCAGACCTCTTTGTGTGTGTGTCTGTGTGTCTGTGTTCCAGTATCAGACATCCCTACTTTTTACGTATCAATCTTGCCATCAAACGGCCCTTTTCAACTCAAACAGCTGATTTACAGTGTAAAACAGTTCATAGCTTTGGAGCACTTTTAAGCAGCTATCTTACAAGTCCATGTCCAGGAAGGTGAGAAGTGCTACTACTTTCTAAAAAAAAGAAAAATAGTTACTGTTGATCTGCTACTTGCAGAAAACCTCGTTTACTGCCTTCCAGTCACGTACAGAATGAAAAATTAGACTCAGATTTAATATCTTCCCTGGCTCTGTCATCCGTCACCATGAGCATCCACTTTTTTTTATGGTTTCTGCATTGTCAGTATGTGACAGTGTCAGAGCTGAGTGTTTTCCTGTCACTGCTACATTACATTACACTCTGAATGTCAATCACCTGACAGCCAAGATTAAAGCTAATATAATGTGTATGCCATGGTAGAGCGTTTACTGATACCGAGTCTGAAGATAGACTTTTAGGTGAGATTTTTTTAATTATAATCCTGTTATACACCTACAGAAACTGTGACGTCATTGTTATTACTGCACTTATGGTCAGAGGGGAATGAGGGATAGAAAATGTCTGCACGGGGTAATAAGAGAAGAAGGAGAAAGACATGGTTGAAAAGCGAGAAGGAAAAATATCAAAACAGAAGAGTCTGTGTCGCTTTAAGAGCAAGAAAAGGAGATTTGTTGAAGTCTGAGACATGTTCAAGGGTTCCAGTGGTCTGTCCACAAATCTGTCCTCAGGGAAAGACAGGGTGAGAATTGGATGAGAGACATTTTAAAAAAGAACGACAGGATGTGTGCATCTCTCCTGCTGAGAGCTGACGGGGAGAAAGAGAGCAGCACTTGGACATTGAGTTTCACAGATGTGAGAGTGAGAGGAAAGGATCTGGTAAGAAAGAGGATTTGCAACTCGAGGCTCTTTGTTTTTGAAGAACAAAATAGAAGTTGGGAAGACACTCACTGTTGTATTTACCCTCTTTGGTAAGCTTTCCCTTTACAATCTTTTTCTTTTTCATTCCTTTTTCGTTCCGTAAACACACAATACCACTGAACAACTCTCAACGCTGTAGTATACATGCCAGGCCTGTGTGTGGCACTGCAACACTGCCACAGACTGCCACTGCCACCAAAAATGGGGAAGAAGACATGGAGCTTGTGCATGAAGCTTGCGCACTGCGTACAAATTCCAAACACAAGAAGAAGAAGAAGAAAAAGAAGAAAAGAATGTATGTTGTTGCCGTATGTTGTTTTCAATGACCAATTGCTGCTCACCATCGTTGTAGAGGAGCAGAAGATATGGCTATAGCAGCTCTGATAGGCTTTCTGCAGCATGAATACAAGCCTGTAGTCCGCCGTTGTTGTTGTTTCGTGACACCTAGCAGGGTGGCAGGGGTCAGAGGTTAGAAAGGTGGGGCTATGACATCACACATTACACAACTGGCACATTACAGTTGTTAAGACTGGCCAAGTCGATTCAGAAATATCATAATGATCTGCTGCCAGAAATCACTGAAATACTGTTAAAACGCCTTGCTGGTTAACATAAAAATATCTGGAGTGCTTTTTCAGGCGCGTGTTGATAAATATTGCATAATAAGGAAAGAAATTCAATGTACCTTCATGTCTTTACACCCAGATAAGCAATCTCAGAAAACGATGTTACATCATCTACTGGCTGTTTGATTGTCATATTTTAATATCACTTAGATAATCTTGTTTTCAAGAGATTCCAGTAAAACACACACACACACACACACATAGAGCATGGTGGTGCTCCTCAGAGTGGTAAACTGGGTGCTGCTGCATCCCATGTTTTGGTTTTGTATCCTAAATATTGTTGAGTGGTTTTACTTTGTCCTGTCTTGTAGTGGTGAGCCACAGTGGAAATGAGTCTCTGATTGTTCTGTGGTTTTAATCCCCGAAAGTTATGTAGCCTACCACAGTGCTGTGCTGTGCCTCAGTGCTTCCCCACACATGGATGAACCACTGATTGTACTTCAACTTTCAGATGGATCAAACCTAATCAAGGCACAGACGCGACAAGGAGGAAAGAGCAGGAGGGAAAGTTTTTACAGCGCTCTGGAAAAGTTGACACCGTGCAATGGCGTATCTATTCTTATCACGGAGACTCTGCTGTTTGACTCTAGTGCTCTACTGTTGCAGCTGTGCATGATGTTCGGCCCAACAAAACAAAGATTTACACCTTAAACAAAGGACTGACTTGGTTACAGTCATTGCAGGTTAATGCATGTTATTTATAATTATTATTAACACACATTTCTGGCTCTGAATTTACTTAATTGAAGGGTTTTTCTGGGCACTGTTGACAAGAGCAGGTAAACTGCCATATTCACTGCACTAGTTTCTGCTGTAGCTCAGCAAAGGTAAGGCAGAGGGTTACTCAAAAATAA
>OMNW01034803.1:28510-43564 GCA_900303245.1 Selene dorsalis | reverse complement strand
GTAAGGCAGAGAGGGTTGCTCAAAAATAAACAATTTCACACAACAGATTGGTTAACAAGGGCAGAATTGTTTGTAACTGCTCTGGACGGCTACACCTCGTGAGACACCGTAGTTTACTTGTTTGTGATGGAAATTGTTGGATGGGGAATAAAGAGAGCTTGACAGACAGGTCTATACACTGCTATCACCTTCGCACACCTGCATGAAGTGAGTGTGATTGTCGGATTGTCAGCTTCAGAAATTTGCAAAAGGAAAGAAAAATAAAAAACACCTCTCTGGTGCTGCAAAGTGTGGAGGTGGTGAAAGAGCTTATATAGATCATCCAACAACTGCCTGTAGTCCTACAAAGAAGTATACAGAAAACTGACACACACACGTAATACAAGGAGAACGTTCAGTGACAGTCGAGACACTCGTGGTGTGCATTGCCTTAAGCCAAGAATCTCAAAAGCAAAGCTTTAGCTCTGAGTACTTTATCACACACCTCCATCAGCCAGCCTCTTCTTCTTCTCACTGCTCAGCACACACACTAAACACAACCTTGGCTAGTGAGTGAGTGTAGTACTGGTATTTTTCCCAGACAGCCTTGTTCACAGAGCAGAGCCCATACAGACAGGCAGGCTGAGGCTGTTTCCATAGAAGCATGTTTCAGTGATGAAGAGTGTTCCCTTTGGCGGGAGCAGGAGGCAGTAATTACCTGGAGCTCTTCAAACACTGCTACTGGGAAAACACAAGACACACCAATGTGCATGTACACATTCAGATGCACCAACAGGCACAGTGACACTTGACTTCTCTGCTGGGTGCTTCATAAAGTGAAAGGCTGAAACGGAGGACAGACATCTTCAAGCCGTACAGTGCGGGATGTTTGTGCTTCCTCAATCAAATAAGCTGCTCACGGACTAACTGAAACACCTGAGGTAATGAAGGTAGTCAAGGTGAATCCAACACTACATACTAGTGTTGGACTCGCTGCACTACATTTATACTGCAAAATTTTAGTAAGTACAAAATGTACATTGAATACAACTTTGTCCAAGTTTCCAATTAATTCAAAATAATAAACTATGCGCATAAAAGAAAACTGGGAAACAGAAAGAGAGACAGTCAGACCAGAGTCTTAAACTGTCTTTGATGCATGTCACAGTTTCACTCTAGGCCCATCGTGGGACCAGTGTGAAGCAAGGCGAGTATACTAGCAAAGGGGGCGCATGTGTGTGTGTGTGTGTGTGTGGGGGGGGTTCAGTCCTACCTCACTTGAAGAAGATGAGGAATATGTGAGCGTTCCCTTGATTGTAGTTTCTTTACTGCAAACTGCTGGTTCAGCACCTCTCTGGGTTGGGCTCCCCATCAGGTTCTGGAACATCTGTCCTCTCTGGAAATCGCTGAAACCTTCTTCAGTCTCTAGGTCGGCTCCAAGATCTCCCTCTGAAGACTTCATCCATCTCAATCCATCTCCTGTAAACACAGTTGAGATAACAGGCTAAGTTCTGAGCAATCCTAGTCATAGGATCAAGTTCATGAAATAAACTCAATGATCTAACTCACAGCTTTCCGACATTAAAACATAATCTTCATAATCTCCATTCACAACTAGATTTTCAGTGCAATTCAAAACACAGAAGAAACAAGATACAAATGACTCTACATGATGTGGCTTGAATTATACTGTCAACCTGCATGAACTGCAAGAGGACTATGCATCCTCAAAATATCATTTAACGTTTATGCACTGCAGAAATACTATCATTACAGACAGTAAAACATGTTAACCAGCAGCCAGTCGCGCAATTTACAAATTTACTTCAGAACACAAAAAACATTTTTTTTACAGTATGTAGTCAGAAAAATGTCTGTTTCTCAGCCACAAGCTCTCACGACTTCTGACCCCCTCACACTGTTTAGGCTAACCTGACAACACTTGACGTAATTAGCATTGAAGCTAGCGGGCCGTCATATCGCTTACGGTGTTAGCATAGGTCAATGCAGTTTACAATGGTGAAAATTAGCATCGCGGCTAGGTGAAGGATGCAAACACTGACTGCTAATTAAAAAATTAGCGGACTCACCAAGCAATTATTTCGCTGGTTAGTATGAAGAAGCCACGTTAGGCCTCAGACGGTGACAGAGTGGAGCGTACAGCGCCCTCCTACGCGGTGTCTGCTCTGGTCACGTGCCCAGCTACACCTGCCCAGGTACACCTGCCATGGATCAGCCCCTCAGCCCACACGCCGATTTTTCCCAGTGGCCACTCGTGGTATTGCAACGAAAAATCCCCTGTGGCCCAAAAAACATTTCTCCCGCGATAGTAAAAGAGATGCATGTAAAACTGACTGTTTACAGGACACCTCCAGCAGTAACCACTGCTAATTACTAATCTTTCTATTCCATTTTTTTAAGTCATGGACTTTTTATGTGTCAAAAAGTTTTCCAAAGGCCACAGAAGTCCCAGAAAAAACTCTTTTCCCAGGGTGACATCACAGCTGTGTGCGTGCGCTCCCAAAGCGGGGTCGTGCTGTGTCTTGGGAACGAGGATGCCTGAAACTTAAAGCTGTGGTCCACACTGAGAAACATTGATCATTATTATCAACATCATTTAAATGGTGGTTATGGTCCAATAGTATAACCTACACAATGTGAAGAGCAAAAGGAACCCAAAAAATCCAGCTGCAGGCCTGCAAAGAAATTGACCAATCACAGACATCCGGCCCGTATGTGAGTTTCTCCTCGCTCAAATTTGCACTCTCTCTTTCATACCATCCATCCAATCCCCTTGCTGGCCAGACATTTTAAGAGTCCCACTCTCTCCACCCAGCATCCACCTGTCAGCTCTGAAGCTGGAGTCATGTTTCTCCTGGCTGTATGGGAGTCACTTTGTATGGCTGATTCCTGTACACTTTTATTCAGCACATTTATATAAATACATAAGTCATAATTCCATAAGTATGCACAACATTGAGTTCTGGGAGGTGGTGTCCACAACACCAGTCTCACAGTAAGTTCACAGAGAAGTTGACATGTGTATTTGTAAGTCCAGCCTAGTGTTCATTGAGCACAAGAAAGATTATCATTCTTATGCCACTTCCTGCTGTGTTCATCTTGGCGTATCCTTTTTGGAGAGTGACCCCATGCCAAACTGCAAGACTGTACATATCCTACATGAAAATCCATTCAGCAGTGCTGGTGTACTTTCTCTAAGACTGAAAAAAGTATTGTCTTTGTAGTTTTGTCAGAGTACATCACTCTTTTTATACAAAACAAATTTTTATTCAATTTACTTGGACTTTCTTCTTCTCGACTACTCAATAGTCTGTATCGGTCTGACCTGTCCCACCTCTGACCCAACCATACCAGTCAACAGAGTAGAGATTACTCGGGCTCAGTGCCAGCAGTTTATCTTCTAAGCACTGAAAGCGATAAAGGAGCACAATAAGCGTTTCCATCTTTCACCAAAATGTAGCCCCAATACTTTCGAAACTTTTGTATGATTAAATCCAGTACAAATTATGAAGTCCATTACTCTTATTAAACCTTTCTTCTCCCACATTTTTTTGCTTAATTGACACCAAATTTGCTACACTGCATTTTCAGACTGTCCTCCACAAAATTAACGCTTTTTTAAACAGTACTGTAAACTAATACCAGACAATTTTTGCAAAATTCATTTTCAATCTTCCTGAAAAAAATTTGACAATATTTTGGAATCATAGTAGATGAAGTCTGGCAAATATCAGCGTGTAAAGCGTGTATTATTTTTGTCCCAGATTTAATGAGAGACGTCCTCTCACCAGTAACATCACACAGCAGAGCTTTCACAGCAGAATTAAAGGTCATCACAATGCTTCTATATCTCGCCACAGGAAAAATGCAACAATGTAACGCTTAATTAAACAAATTGGAAAGATAAGGAAACATTTATTTTTGATTCATTCGCAATGGATATATTTTGTGTTATTTTGTAGATTTTTGTCAAATACACTCCCATTGTCCATTTAACTATTCACTGAGGTGTTTCTAAGATATTTCTATATTCTTAGAAAAGGGATTCCCTTCAGTGATTGGTCATTTTTATGGACTTGGAAGTGACGTCACCTAAAATTCCGTTTACGGCACTACTGTCTTAATTCAGTTCTAAGATTCAGTCCTACACTTCACTAAAAGTGTGAGTAAGACACTTGATAACTAACTTTAAAGTGCAGCTTTCAGCAAAGATTTTTTTTTACTCGTAAGTCAACTCTTCTAAGAATTCTAAGAAGCTTAATAAATATGGACCTTGATCTCAGCCAATTAGCTCAGTAAGTTAGGAGATGGTTCTTGCTGTTAGAGGTTGTGAGCTCCAACCTCAGCTTTGGCAGAATGGACACTGTAATGCCAGTGTTCTTGGTGTCTTCCTATTTTGTCTCTTGTTATTCAGAATTGCCTAAATTTGTCTAAGATTGCCTGGCCCCCACCACGGCTGTGAAGCAGCTTTAATCTTCTAGATGAATTTGTAAGTGGATGCATGGTGTTTCTGTTTGATGATAGAAATATGTGAGTATTAGAATGAATTACTTAAAATTACTTAGAATTACCTACTTAGAATCCACCGGCACAGTATACCTTGGCTAGTTTATATCCTTCCCTTACACACACAAGCTTGCGTGCACACCTGCACAACTACATGCACCTACGCACATTTTGCACAGTTGCTTTGCTCAGGACAGATTCTTGATGTTCCTCACTTGGTTAATTTGTAGTAAGAACAGGAGCAGAGTGTTTCACTTTTAATGTGTCATACCTTTAAATCTAATAGAACTATTATTGCTTCCAGCACAAACTCTATTTCCAGTTTTACCTTGTTTTGCTCTGATCAAAACAGAACTTTGGTTTGCTTTATGTTTATACTGTATGGATACTATTACTTCCTTTGTAGCTGAGTGTCCTGTGAAACATGAATCTACTTAGAATATAAACTTTGTTGGACTGTACTGTAAATTCAATCCTGCACGCAAAACCACAGGTTCCCTGCTCCTAGGCATACATGTCAAGCCTTACCATATGGGATATTCACTGATGTGGAGGAAAGTAAGACCCTAGAGCCTATAATCTGGAACATAGATGACATATATTTGTATGATTTATTTAGACACATTTGCCTGTTTACATTTGCATCAAGTGATGACGTGTGTTACTTACATAGCATCTTTTTGAATTATTCTGATGAAAAACAGAAAGAATTGGCACAGGTGTTTCTGTTGCTTTCAATCCATCCAGTCATCATGGTGTGTGTGAGCCAGATCCTTGCAGGGAGATGGCAACATGCACCACTTTCTGTACTGTACTTGTACTGACATAGGAATTCACCAAAGTCAGAAATAAACATTACACCAGTTTAGAAGGTGTTGCATGTTGGATATTCAAATGTTGGCTAAAAGTATGTCTGCAGGTTTACAAACAAAATATTAAAGGGGACCTAATATGCTTTTCCAGCATTTCAGACTTATAAATATACTTAAAATGTTGGATACTGGTTCTAGAGGACATGGAAGTGCCATATCATGAGCTTTATGCATTTGGAGGTGAGCCCTGCAAGCTGTTTCCGACGGCTCTGCTCTGCACGCTGTGATTTACTGTCTTTTTTTAACATTGAAGTCCCAGTGACATCAATGCGTGCCGGACTCCCCTATGGCCATGCAGAGGTATATGCTGTAGGCCTGCCCCGCCCCCTCGGCTAACGTTACTTACCATTCAGAGACGTCTTAAAGTAACCTCTGTTCATGAGGAACTTCAGGCTGTCCAGTCTCTACCTCCAGATCGGATTCAGGATCCAACACATACGGCTGTATTTCATACTCTGACATTTTCAAAGTTTAGTAAAGTTCGCTGTTTACTCTCAACTCGTGCACCGGCAAAATGAAGAAGTGCGGCTCGGCAGCCGTTCGGGAGTCAGCAGGAGTGTGACCAATCACAGCGGAGTGGGCTCAGCGGGAAGTGGACATGGACGAGGGCCGGGGGGTGGAGTTAATTACACAGACTGTTTTCACGGGATGCAGGAAATACAAGGAAGCGATGCAGTGAGAGGCACAGCTGCTGTGTAGCTGCTAGAGGAGTCCAAAGTCAAATACAAGGGCCCGAAAATGAGTATCATAGGTCCCCTTTAAGCTGGATTTACACTTGGCACAAGGCAGTGGCTACAAACGATGAACAGAAATTTTGGACTGAACCCCATAATATTTAACCCCATTATATTTGGACTTGTTTTTACTCTCTGCATGATGAATCTCCAGCAGCTTTGTGTTTGTGGTGATCTAATCAGATCAGGTCCTGGTATTCCCTGACTCTCTGAATGATGAAACTCTTTTTAAACCCAGTGTTTTAATCCATGAATAAAATTTATATAACAAACAATAATAATTACAGTGTTTAATAATGTTCAACTGTTAAATTTCTTATATGACTGCATAATCACCAACACAGTAGTATGCTATTCCCCAGCTTGAAAAGTAAGTAATGAATAGTCCAGTATACTCCTCATCAATATTGGGCCGGTTTCATCTGCAGTGGGCGGGTGTAGCAATCCAAAGTGGAAATCCATCACCTCTGAGAACAAATGTCCACTCTTCATTCAATGAATCATTAAATGCCATCACAAATCAACAGCACAAAACCTCAACCTGTCTGTGAAACACGGTTCTCTTGTCCTGTACAAACTTAAAGCAGTTGTTTCCACACCCTCAAAGGAAGAGCGATATTCTGCCATTCAAAGTGCACTCTTCCTGTTAAACGTCTCTTTTGAACCCCTCTGACAGGTTCAGCTTTGAGTCATTACAATAACTAACCATCAGCCTAAGAGCTGCTGCAGGCTGTCGTCTCACTTGTAAGATAAAGCTGTCTGTGTCTGAGCTTGTTTATCATGTTGTATGCTGAAGTATCTGCTAAGAGACATATCATCATCTAGATAAAGAGAAAGGAGTCACTACACACAGATGGCCTCCCTCTCTGTGATCCTTTGCCTCATGTCAGATGAGTGAAGCTCTCCTCTTCTTTCTCCATCTTTGTCAATATTTGACATGCTTGAAATCCTTGTTTGGTGTTTCAACATTTACTGTCAACAAATAGAAAAGAATGATATGGTTTACAAATGTTGAGCCAAAGCAGCAGTGACTTGTATCACTGTGGGGGAAGCCAGTGGCACAGCAGTGAGCCAAGTGTCTTGCTGCTGGTGTGTGTGTGTGTGTGTGTGTGTGTGTGTGTGTGTGTGTACTTGGTAATAGGGCCATAGTCTAAACGCTGGCCATAGTGGATATACAGAAAGAAACAGGAGCACAAACACACATGTTGCTGTCATAACATTACATTTAATGACTATAAACAATTTTAAGTATGGGTGTTCTAAAAATGTATGTTGTTGTGACATCAGTCCTGTTGTTTTTCAGGTTAACTGTGTTTTATTTTGTTTTTTATTCTTGGTGGTGTGGTAGGCAGCATCCTACCTCCAGCCTACCAAGCATTGATGTGAGGGGAACACCAACCATCCATCCATCCATCCATCCATCCATTCACTCTCTACCCATACAAGGTCAGGTGGTTGCTCATTCAATTTAGTCTCACCAATCAGTCTGTTGTGCATGTCTTTGGATTGTGTGAGGAAGCTGCCGCACGTCCGTTTTGACCCTAGTAACTCATGACCAAAGAGGGAGAGTTTTTGTTGGAATAATTTTACATCAATAAAGTTGATTTGATTCATGTTGACTATAGGTGATTATTGGGATTGTTTTGGCTTGTGTTGACCACACTGTTCTTTGAAATATACAATGTAAATGAATTCATGCTACTTGGGATGCCATGGTGGAGGGTTACCAGTGACTCCATGGTCGAGGGGAGACAACATGAGTACAGGCACTCAACAACATGGTGATGCTGAAAAAAACAGAGCATCACTGCAAACTAATCTCCTCTTGGTGCAATTCCCCTTTTTCCTTGAAAACTAAGGAAAAAGGGGAATTGCACCAAGAGGAGATTAGGGCCTCTGTATGATTTATGTACCTGGTCTTAAGTTAAAATTGGCTTTGTTTGGAAACAGTGGGGCATAAAACAAGGTTTACTGGGAAGTGAGCTTTTTACTTCAGGGTGTTAAAATCTGCAATGATTATTCTCGACGTACAGTCCCACACAGTGCCAACGCTTTGATGCACATTAATTATTATAGCCACATCTAGACTCCCCAGCTGGGATGATTTCCTCTCTTTATTTGTGCGATCTCACCTACCCTCTCCAAACATTAAGGAGAACCTAGTTTATTCAGTTAATTCTGTAGGAGAAATCAACAGCATTAATGTTGATGTCCACATGGAGCCTTTGCTGTTCTTTGATTTCTGTAGCTAATCAACTATATTATACCCCATGCACATGAACGGTCATGTGTATGAACTTATCTTTTTTTTTTAAATTATGACTTGCACTTTAATACTTTTAGAAGTATCTGGTTAGGCCTCACTCGTGCTGTCCTGTCATTTATTTATTTATTAAAGGTAGGGTTGGAGAGCCCGGAAAAATGGTTTAGAGCAGGCCACATTTTGAAAATACACGAGTCAGGAGTCCAAGCCCCTTTCCTCAGACTTCTCTCTGAAGCCACGCCTCCAGAGCACAGGATCGCTGCACACAAAATGTAATCCCAACAAGAGCGGCGCGGCTTTTGGCGATACTGTCAGTGTAGGAGGGCTTCACTGACAGTATCGCTAACTTTCCATCAGCTTTTTCTCATGGCTCATTCACGTGAAAGAAAACACCTAACATCATAATAACCCATCCAGCATCCATCTTAGAGCTACATTGCCACCTTCTGGACTTTAAGTGTGCTACACTGGATCACTGGCGTTGTCTTCTCCACATCGTAACTCATTGAAGACTCTGAGCACACACGCAATTAGTGCACGAAGAGCGGTAAGCACAGAGGAGGGAGGGACAGAGTTGGCAGTTTGATTGACACATCACAATCCAATTGACTTGATTGTGCCATTCAAAATGATTGGATGGTGTTTTTCCAGGATTGTCCGTCCCACAGGTGACTGACAAAAAAAAATCTGTAGTTTGCTCCTTAGGTTGAAATCCATGTGGTTTTACGAGCTGTTCCCTTGATGTCAATAGTTTTCGAATTTGCATAACACCACCCCAACCTGTGAGTACCAGCACTGGTAGAAGAGGCGCGGCTAGCAGTGGTTCAATTGCATTTAAAAGGACAGGCACTGAAACCAGCTGTTCTGAACAGGGCTGATTTGAGCGGATGAAAAGAGCTGTGATGTTTGATCGTTGGGGAATTTTGACCAAAGCATGTCACACACATGTCTTTAAGACACCTGGGAACTATTTTGATTTGTGGAAAAGGGGTCTCCTTTAAGTAATTAATTTTTAAATGACTGTCCTCTGCCAGTTTTGGACACCTGAATCTCCCTACAGGGATAAATAAAGATTTCAACCAATTATGAGGTATAAATTTTCAAGAGTGGGTGTGTGGATGGAGATGGTTTCTGATATGGAGCTAAGACAGTCATCTAGACAGAGGTTGTTTTTATTTTAAAATGCAGTTTTTGAATGAAAGTATAGAAGTGCAGACATGGTGCAGACTCTATATGACTCTCACTAAAGGTGCAGACAGGTCGTTGTGTGCACAACCATTCCCATATTTAGGCCAGGTGCGGGATAATAGAAGGAATAATGACACTATTCTTTGTTGCAACCTCAAATCATGAATTTGGTTAGATACTATGATAAAAATGTATTAAATGGAAATGCAGCCTATTGGAATTTGCAGCCAGCATAATATAACAGGCTGAACTGCTGCAGAATCCTGGCTGAGGTTGAAGGAGCAGATAAAAATGTCTCTGTTGTGCTTATCACCTCAATGAGCTCTTTGAAGCAAATCTTCCAGGTACCTTGGTTAAGTATATCACATCCAATACAGTGTTATCCTTATTAGTGGTAAGAGCTTATTAATGTAAGAGCACATAGGGCAGAGGCATGCTGGGAGAGGGAGAAGACAGGAGCAAAGTAGAAAGAGTGAGGAAGATGGAGGATCATTTGAGAAGGCACTTTTCCTTTACAGTCAAATCAGTGTGTGTGCGTGTGTGTGTGCCAAGGTGACAACATCAGTGATCACATCCATTACTCACAGATTAGGGGGAGGAACAGAACTGCATCCCATGACTCACTGGGTTGTTTACCCACCAGTCCACCCTGATGCAGGACTCCTAATCTGTGTCTGCTGGGACAAGGGCTTTTGGACTGTTGTGAGGACATCGGAGCAAATCTCTTTCTGAGACAATGACTGGAGAATAAACTTTGAGAGCAGGATCATTAATGAGCGAGTGAGTCGATGGCTCTCCTGCGAGATGCTGTGACTCATCGCTCCTTGTCTTACACCTCTGAGCCTCTGAATCCGTGGTGAAGATTTTTCGTTTTGTGAAAGCTTTAAGTTTCTTTTCTTTATTTCCCACATGAACCGAGGCCTGTTTTACAAAACACAAACAAACTACCGTAATGAATAATTAATTATAATGAATAATCATGAGTGACGGAGAAACACAAAGACAGTGAAAGCTAAAAACTGCTGGAGGTAGATATGTAGATCACATTACAGCTGTGTTGATTCAAGTTCATTTGATGTTATTTTCATCCACACATTACGTTTTACCACCTGTCTTTGTTTCATAACTAATACTTCTTAAAAGCAGTAGTGTAGTGTATAGGTATAGGCAACAGGACTGCTATCTTCTTCACAATAAAACATCTTTGGTGGAACGCATCACACCTCATTTGGCCAATCACAATCAAGATAACAGCATCGTCTTCTTTCCCATGGATACGGGCAACTTTTTGTGCTACAATACTTCTCCAGACACTGGTACGCTGTCTCCACTCCATGCCGACTGACAGATCAAACACTCACCCACTGAATGCGCTTCGTGTCTGGAGCCCAGAGCAGCTGGAGACCCAAAAATCATAATATCAAGGGAGCACTACCAGCTAACGTGATAACAGCCGTGTATAAAGTGAGATTAAATGTAAACAACAGTTTGCCTTTCTGAAGTTGATTTGCTGTTCATGATTACTCTGTGATTTTTTTGCTTTCTTTGTGATGACCAGCATGAACCCTGTCACACTCCTCCCTTGATAAACAGTGGTGTTAATCCAGGCCTATGTGTTATTTTTGAACTGAAGCAAATGTTGTCTTTTCCCTTTATTTTCTTCTCAGAGTACACTACTCGCATCAACAGTAGTGAACACTCTGCAGTTTTAGTTTTTTCTCTCATAATTGTTTCCCACTGAAGTCAACCATATACAAAGTACTGCTCAATTCTCATCCCATGTGTAAAATTGTGCAAGTATTGCTAACAATGTCTAGCAGTGGATAACAGCTTGGCCATTTGTTTTGCTGCACATTACATGTTTTTGTTGTAAAGTTTGTGCGACTATTTTTTTTAATTATCTGCATTGAACTCTAACATTTTCAAGATATCCTTATATTTTCTTTTTGTTATCTTATTAATCATCTTATGTGTTTGTTTTCCAACTGGGAAGCGATCAACTCAGAGGTGACTTAATTCTGAGCTCTGACTAAATGTACAACTGCCTTTATGTTAATATGTGACTGTGAGGTTGCCCACACGGATACGTATTTAAGTAAATCTGCATGAGTTTTTTATTGTTTCATCCAGACGGAAACTGTATGTTGTGAGCGATGATGTCATACCCCGCACTGCTCTAACCTGTAACCTGAGCCACACCACTAGACATAACATAACAACAATGGCTACTGTCAGGTCCCTCAGATACTGCGGCTGAAACGCGCCCGTTAAATCATCACCGATCATCGGTCATATTTGCACTGACATGACTCCCAGTAAACATTTAATCAACTTGTAATGTTTGGAGTGTGAATATAGCAGGTGAACTTTCCATCTTCTTCTTCTTGAAGCTCCGTTTCTGTGTGGACAAGGCCTGAGTGTGTTTTTATTTTTCTTCATCTTTTTGTTTTGTTGCGTGACTGTTACAAATTTAAAAAAGAGAGAGTAATAGCCTGGACTACAGTTAGTATCTCTGTACTAAAAAAGCTCAACACAGATTGTCTTTCTCTGAGCACACACAGGTTCTCCTAAAGATGATGATCTTTAGTAATGCTGCTGTGGTGGCCTGTGTCTTTATTTTCACACTTCGTTAAAGCAGGGTTATGAAACTAGCCAGTTCACTGATACATTATTTGACACGATCTGACGATTGGAATTTATAAGCGTTCTGGACAGCTATAGTTGAATGCAGCGCACACAGCCTCCTGTCATGCAGAGACGCAATGATTCGTACAAATGGAGATAATACAACACAGTTTCAGACACTCCTCCTCCAAGATGTTCACGGTGTTGCACTTGGTTAAACACAGTAAAATGTGTGTGAAGAATGAGTAAAGAGATGGAGAGAGAAGTTTGATTCTTGCCTGTAGTTTCTCCTCTGCACAGTCACTGTGTGGAGCCCAGCTCTGACAGTGGGAAGAGGTTGTGTCAGGGAGCTCGGACACTGTTTGACCATCCAACAAGCACTTCATTACATCCATATGATGCATTTACCAAAGCCAATAATTCACTGAAATTTCGAGGTAGGGTTGGAGATCGTTTGGAGCAGTTTTTACTGAATTGCTTGAAATCCTCTTCACACGCTGACTGCAAACAATTAATTTAATGTTTTTTCACAAAAATAAAAAAGTCAGTCACCTGTGGGACGGACAAACCTGGAAAAACACCATCCAGTCATCTTGAATGCCACGATCAAGTCAATTGGATCATGATGTGTCAATCAAACAGCCAACTCTGTCCCTCCCTCCTCTGTGCGTACCGCTCTTCGAAAAGACAACACCAGTGATCCAGTGTAACACACTGAAGTCCAGTAGATGGCAATGTAGCTCTAAGCTGGATGCTGGATGGTTTATTATGATTTTTGGTGTTTTAGGTTAGGTGTCTTTCATGTGAATGAGCCATGAGAAAAAGCTGGTGGAAAATTAGCGATGCTGCACAGTGAAGCCCTGCTACCAGCAATGTGGAAATATTCACGAATTACGCTGATAAAAACTACCTTCTCAAGGGGTTTATCCAAATCAATAAGTTTGAATAATAATAATAATACACGCGACAGTATCGCTGAAAGCCGTGTCGCCCTCGTTGGGATTACGTTGGGTCACTCTGCGAAGGTGTCACTTTCACAGAGCGACCGAATGCGGAGCGATCCTGTTGTAAAGTGACCTCAGTTCGTTTGATTGACCAACCAGTGAGTGTGGGCAAGACAAGACGAGGAGAGGTACGGTTCCAATAAGTCTGTTTTATTTAATATAAATGTTAAAAACTAATAGTCTGTGGGGAGTAATTAAAAGAGTCTGACAGGGGGTAGCTGCAGGTGGGCTCTGTGCGGCCTGGTGAGTGGCCGGGCTCCACTACACCAGGCTGGTGGGCTGGATCTGAAATGGCTGGTACACTGGGTCCTGTCGAGGCTGTGTCCTGCTGCTGGTGCTGTAGGCTGAGCTGCTGCAGACTGCTACACTCCACTTTGGCGGCTGCAAGGCACTGCGGTCCAGCCGTCGCTTTTCAGTCCGACCCAGCGTCCACAGACTCCAGCCCACGCCACACGCCACACGCCACACTGTCACCAAGACGAGCAGAGGGAGACCGAGAGGGCTGAGGAGGGTGTGCGAGGTAATTAAGCCGGCAAGATCTGCCCAGCACACCTGTTGCCCATCACCCAGAAACTGCAGTCACACACACACTGACACTCTGTAAGGCCACACCCACACATGACATCACATCCACCACTAGTGGCACACTACACCAAATCTAATGAAGATAAAGATACAGGTCTACCCTGCCATGTCATCCTCTCCCTGCTGAATGTGGTAATGTCAGTAAAGTCCCTCTTCTTGGACGTTTTCTGTGTTTCCATGTCATAAAGTGGACAGGACGAGGCCTCTAAAGCTGGAATATATCAGGGCGTGCCAAATTAAAATTAAATTCTAATTGTTTTTTAGCCACCAGACTTATCAACACCACGCCAGTTTTCAAATGAAATTGGCAACATACACACCTCTCATAAATCACACCTGGCATACATTGATTTTTACACCAGGATTTACACCAGGTCTTACTCTGTATGAGGGCCAATGAGATGTCAATGAAAGGTGCATGCATTAAGACATCCTGCACTTGGAACCTTACCAATAAATGTCTCTTAATGTGAACTAATCATATGGACACTGACTGACTTGAACCTTTCTTTGTAGATCATCAATATTGAAAGCCTATATTGAAAAGTCACCTGGCGCAAGTACGGCCTTTAATGGTATAGTGGTATCTATCATATCATATCTGATCTGATCTTTGATGCTATGGCGCATTGATAAGCAGCCAGTTCTAAAGCGGTCTAATGCTACACTGTTCTGAAATACAAATACAAAATAAAAACAACAGTGTGGTTAAATATTGCTGCCATATCAGCTGTGTTTGTGATGGTGTAATGAAAAGTGTTTTGCCTCAAAGTCCTGGCCTCATTATGAAATTGTGCATAAAATGAATCATTGAACAGTTCTTTAGATGTAGACATCTGATGGGAAACATGTGGGGCTGAGAAGAGACCAGAGTTGTGGACACATGAAAATACCCTTTTGATGTTATGATGCTGGTTGATGGTCCAGGACAGGACAATGAAATAAAATTCATTTGAGTGTAAAAGTCATAACAAACATTTTATCACCCTACAAAAGCAGTCGTGATCTCTATTCACACACACACACACACACACACACACACACACAGAGAGAGAGAGAGAGACACCTATATCATTACATCCTGTGCCAAAAACATGGTATGTGACTTAATGAGGCAACTAGGTTTACTGCCTAAGCATAAGACATCTGAATGTACACGCACACAAATACACACACATAGCTGGGTGTGTAATGTGCCAGATGCTATTGGCTGAGTACACAGTGGGCTGGATAGGAATGAAACCAACTTTAGCTCAGTGGCATTAGTGTAATTGATG
>OMNW01034803.1:0-28490 GCA_900303245.1 Selene dorsalis | reverse complement strand
CCCTTTTGATGTTATGATGCTGGTTGATGGTCCAGGACAGGACAATGAAATAAAATTCATTTGAGTGTAAAAGTCATAACAAACATTTTATCACCCTACAAAAGCAGTCGTGATCTCTATTCACACACACACGCACACAAATACACACACATAGCTGGGTGTGTAATGTGCCAGATGCTATTGGCTGAGCACACAGTGGGCTGGATAGGAATGAAACCAACTTTAGCTCAGTGGCATTAGTGTAATTGATGGCTCCTGTCCTGTCCAAAACTATATTTGAACACAGGGTTTTCTGATAGCCCAGCAGGCCTGAGTGTAGCTACTGGAGATCAGTCTGCACAGGGAATGACAGATCAGTACTAAAGAGCACAACACAGAGAGGCTGTTAAAGATGAATATGTTGTCAGCAGGTTACTGAAATCACTTTGCAGAATACCTCGATTTGGAGCCTCTCTCATCTAAAACACCTGCTGTACTTTTTTACTGTGATTCCAGGTTGCTAATGTACAAAGCAGTCTGGTGCTGCTTTAATATATCATCACATATGATATAATGCACTCTTTCAGTGTTTCGGCTATTCACGTGGCCTGGTGTGGAGAAATGAATGAAGGAATCAAGTGTGAATTATAACAAAAGAAACAGTGAGAATAATTCATTCAGTGTTACACAATGAAACTTGAACAACTGCCCATAAAAATGAGCACACAGCCCCATTCTACACCTCTGAATCACTCCCACCAACTCAGATTCTTATATAGTTATGATATGCTCACAATACAATCAGTGTATAATGGATCAGATAATGTAAGCATGGAGTAAAAGCTATGGTTCTTCTGTGTCTGTCTTGGTTCTTTTCTTTTTATTGTTCAGCAGCGAGTCCAGCAAAGCACCCCATAGGTCAGTTCTTCAGCAGCTTATAATGACCCAAATAGGAGACATCTAGTGGCTGTAGTTATTATGACAAGAGGGGAGATGGGAGAGGTGTGGTGATGTAGTGACGTGGGACGTTTGTTGTTGTTTCCCTCATGAAAATAGCAGTTACCTTGTTAGTTTTACCTAAGAGCCATAAATAAAGTTAACTACATAATCATTATAATAATAAAGATCATGAAATGCTGAGGAAGTACTTTTAACTGACATCATAATATTTTAATAAGTTAACCAAGTAGTTTTTATGCCTAAACCTGAACAAGACATCACCACCTTCTAGTATCCATAGTGATGAGTGGCAGGTTCACTACAGTAACCATAACAGCCTTGGTGCTATTATGGTGTGATAATTCCCAAGCCTCTCCTGTGGGTCATATCAGATGGTTGAAAAATGACCCATGTGGTTATCTACGCTGGAGAAATTTAAGTCTGATTTCTTGACCAAAAACAAAACAAAGAAAAACTCCAATCCAGGCAATTATAAAGTGTATGGATGATTTCATAAGCTCTTATTTATTGTCAGCTGTCATTCTTTTTGGACATTTTGGAAAACTTCCAGGACAAGTTAAAAAATAATAATAAAAATATTAAAGAGCATAATGACATGTGCCATGACAAAGCTTACATGACAGTGACATCATGGATATCAATTCACACCTTAAGCTGTGCACTGCAACTTAAGATGTTGTTTTGTTGTTGTCAAATTGTTGATTTGTTTAGAATTTGTCTTCATTTGTCTATTTGCATGTGTTTTCTTATGTTGCAGTGTGTAGGGAAAATTAACATCACTGTTCACGTATGTTCAGACACTTGCCCTTAAAACCAGATCACATGATACTACAACACAGTGCATTGTTCCTGTCCCAGCTAGGTGGATGTGTTGATAGCTAACATGTAGCCTATGATACAGTTAGTATGTCTTAGACTGGATTGCTGTTTTTGAAAACACTTAGCTTGAGGAGGGCGTGCTAACCCGTCAACAGTCGCTATGTTATTATTGATCCCAAATTGTAGCTGAGTCCTATCATAAGTTGGTGATTAGTTTTCTGCAGTCTAATACTTGTCAAGACATTTCACAGTTTGATAGTAATTGCTAAGTGTACCCAACTGGGCTCTTAATTTGAAATTAGCCATAAAATGTAATGAGCCATAGGAAACGCACATTACACGTCTGTAAATGGGTCGTTAGTTTTCAAAAGAAAAAAAAAAAAGCCAGAGTTTAAGAGCCACTGTAAATATCAGGTTTATTGGTTTGATACACATGGAGGTCTGGGAAAAGCAGTTTGCACATTTTCACCCTTGCACTGATTACTATTAAACCTTAAACTATTAAAATCTCATTGAAGCATTTCAGCAACTTTAGACATGCTTGATTTATCCTGCTAAACATTCAAACAGTGAGATTGAGCTTCGAAAACAGAGGGAAGTCTAACTTTTTATTTTTCTTCGGTGGCTGCTGGATAAAAATACTAGCATCTCAAATGTCAGTTAAAAGTGGAGGAGCAAAAAGACAAGGACAAATGGAGAGACAAGTATGTGGAAGAGAGGTTGAGGGAGGCATGAAACAGAACAGAAAGAGTCTGAAGACTTTGTTGGAGAAGAGGAGAACAAGGAGATATTAATTCAGGAGTTAAAAACTAAAGGGGGAAGTATAGGTGTATGGGTGGAATGAAGAATAGAGGAGGAAAAGAAAAAGGAATGAGAGGAGGGAGCTTGCTGAAATGTTATGTGAGAAAGGTCGGTAGGAGGGGAGAGAGTGAATGGAGTGGATGTATGACAGGAGAGACAAGACAGACAGGATGGGTGGATTGATGGACAGGTGGATGGTAAACAACAGTCTGGGTCATAATGACATGATGCAGCAGCAGGTACCTGTCCTGACCTGCCTTTATCACACACACACACATCCTATAACACTCTGTATAAAACCAACTCACACTGAAGAATGCGCACACAAGCAGATCACAAGCACACTTCCACTGTTAGAATAAACACAAAACAAATGCATAAATACAAATGCATAAACCATAAGCACATGTACAACACACACACACACTCGGTTGCTGTTTTTATTTCTCTCATTTTCCATTCTAGCAGGAAATATCAAATGCTTCCATTCATTATCATAGTAATATGAATATATTTTACCCTGGATCTCAAATGTGTTTTCTTCCCTACAGTATCATAAACTCTCCATTAGATTTTGGTGTGGAAGATTTATGTTGGGAAAACTTTATCTCTTTTAAACTTTGTTCATTTAAATCTGATGCTCTGTAGTACCACTCAGAAACATGAACTGAAGTCAAGTACTGAATATCTCTCAGTCTTCTGTTTGCTCTTATGTGACACACATAGGCAAATTCACTACGTAAAGTACATATGCACCATGGTGACACAGCTTTGAGCTTTACTTTCAATCCATACAAAAAAATGTCTTGCAGTTAAAACAAATAGAGGCATCAAATGGGGAGCATAAAGTAAAGTCTGAGGTGTTTGAAGGCTTTTAAATAATCTGTTCATCGTTCTCAATGTGCATCATGGACTAATGTTAGTCTGCAAGATGCCAACAATACCAACAGAGAAGTGTTACTGGAGGAAAATGACTAAAGCCAGCTTACTGTGGAGTTTAAAAAGCCCCATTACTCTGTTATTCTGCACATTGTAACAGTGTAAATGTAGCTCATTGCCAGTTTATGAAAGTCCTTTGGTGTCTCTGTAATGGTTGTTCTGTCCTCAGTAGAGATGATGCCTCTTGTGTTTCTCATGTGAGGACATCATGGCTGACACAACTAAGGCCCTGTTTATGTTCTGCTTTAAAGGGGACATATTATAGAAATATCACTTTCTGAAGGCTCTTTAACATATATTTGGTGTGTGTCTTGCCTTTTGGCCCCAAAATGTGAGAACTGACAAAATAATCTGTAATTTGCTCCTTAGGTTGAAATCTATGTGGTTTTTCAAGCTGTTCCCTCGGTTGTCAGACAATGATGTCATTAGTTTTCGAATTTGGATCATACCACCCTGACCTGTGAGTACCAGTACAGGTAGAAGGGGCGGGGCTAGCAGTGGTTCCTTTTGCGTTTAAAAAAAACAAAACAAAACAAAAAAAAACAGGAACAGGCCCCCTTGGACCCGGGCTGGGGGAATACCGCCCTCCCAGCCACCCCTGAAGCTCCGCCCCTGGTCCTCCTCCTCTTTTGATAGGCTGACAACTGTGCATTATCATCATCATCATCATCATCATGTGGAGACTTTCCACATCAGGTGTGGGTTTCTTTGCACTTAGCTGCATGTTTTGTACCTCTGTTTTTAGCGTGGTGATGCTCGTGTGATGCAATTTATCATGTTTGGTTACAACAGCAACTAAATGTCCACACACTGGCCCTCAGTTATTAAACTTGCGTAGGGACTGGTGTGGATTCTGGTGTAAATATCAGCGTGCGCCAGGTGTCACGTGCGATTTGCGAAAAGTGTGTACGTTGCTGACGTCAGCGTAAAACTGATTGATAAATCGGGCGACTGAAAAAGATGGCACGCCCCAATATACTCCTGCTTTAGATGCCTCGCCTTGCCCACTTTACCACATGGAGAGAAGATGCATTTACACTTTTGAGAAAATAAAACATCATATTTGATGGTTGAAGTACTTAAATGTAAATCATTAGAACTCTTTTTTCCGTTTTTCTCCTGACTTTGTTTGAACTAGAGGCCAATGTGGGGAGAAACAGATGTCTTTTGACTGCAGACTGCAGCCGGTGGTACAGAGGGTGGAGGAAGGCAACGCTGGACACAACACAACAAACAGTAAAGCAAACAGTACTATGAACCAAAGAAGCTCGATGGGTCTGAGGTTCCTCTTTATTCTAATGTGAATTTCTGAACTTCTGTGTTTTCATCTTCATGTCTGACATTTTTTATTCTTTGTCTCTTTTCTGTGTGTTTGTGTGTCCAAACCAAAGCTCACCTAGATTGCACTGTAGGTTAGTGTGTGTGTGTGTGTGTGTGTGTGTGTGTGTGTGTGTGTGTGTGTTGGATCTGATAAAAAAAAAACGAAATTTTGAGGAAGCAAGAGATGAAAACAAAGGACAGAGTTGGACACAGAATCTTTCAGATATGCATGCATGTGCACACACACACACACACACACACCTTCAGTCATAATACACAGAGTGATATGATACACCTATGCATATACACAGAGAGTAAAGTCCCCCTCCTCTGCTTTCACTCTTCTCCTCACACACACGCACACCTGACTTCATTATCTGCGCTCTGCAATCGGGATGTCAGCAGCAGGAACCATGGTAACAAGTTGAGAGAGAGGGAGACTGTTGAGATTCACAGCCACTTCACACCAACGCATCATTAATGTCATTTAACTCGCCCCTCAGTGACACTTTCTCCCTCTCTGTCTGTTTTCTTCTTCCACTCCCCGGATCTCCCCTTTTCTCCTCACCCTGCCTCTCCCTCTTTCCCCCCCCCTCTCCACCTCCACCGCTCCGCCTCCTCCTCCTCCTGCACTTCACTTTTCTCTCACCCATCTGTCTCACGCTATCTCTCCCTCTGAGTCAGGTTTTCATGCAGGGCTTCGCTGATGACTCACAATACCTGGTTACTTCCCAATTTGTGAACGTGTGTGTGAGTGGGTGTGTATGTTGTGCATTTGTGTATGCCAGGCCGTATCTTGCTGCCTCACAGCAAAACAGCTGCAGTGTGCAGCTGTACCTGAGTCATAGGGAGGGCTAATCACTGACACTTAGTATTGTACTGTGCATGAATGAACCAGTGCACCATCTTCACTACAACACATCAGTATTAGAAATAAGTAGCATCAACAGAGCCTCTAATTGGAAATGAATGTGCTTCCATACAGCAAGTATGTGAAATCTCATATTTACATATTTTATGCACTCAGCTGCATATCTGCAGAGCTTCTGCACTTTCCTGACTGAATAACTTCTGGGTTGTGTTACTAAACGGGGATGAAACGGGAATTGATGCAAAGTGTGACAACACAATTCTTACATTAGTCCTGAAGGTCCACATAGAGATTCAACATCGATTAACTCAAAATTCAGCAGTTACCAGTTAAGTAAGAAAACACACTGATGACAAATTCCTATGAAGCTAATAAATGTCATTGTTTTCTATTCAGGTCTTTGTCGGCCTATCATCCAGCCAGTGGATACATGTCTCCATACAAGACCACAGCACATTGTGGGAGGGAAGGACATTAACTGAAGGATGGAGTAACACTGTCATCTGCTGGTTACAATCCAAACCGCAGGTGTCAATGGAACATATTTGGGGAGGGATGGGCAGTGAAACAGGAATACTACTTTGTGTTTATATAAATGTCCATCTGTTTAAAACAACAACAAAAACAGATACACAATAAAAGCTTGTGTGACGTGGGACTAGTGATCTATCCAGGCAAGCCCCTCTGCAACCCTGCACAGATAAGGAGTATAGACAGTGAATGGATGGATACCATCCAGCTTATCAACACATGCCTGAATATAATGTTGAGGATGACAGAAGGAATGAAGAAGCAACAGGAGCAGGAAATGAAAAGAGAAATGACAACATACAAACACAGCATGAGTTCCCCGTCTCTTTTGGCTCCCTCTGTCATCTCCATTAAGGCTTTAGCTATTTTTTTTTGGATTGATCTGAAGAAAACATACTCAAACTGTAATAGATTTACAAAGACAGGAAAGTTTGAGGCTTTGTTTCCATTCAGGCTGCATCCACACTACTGTACGGGTTCTTTTAGCATTGGACTCCCATCTACACTTCCCTGGAGTTCTCCAGCACAGAAAAATGAAAACTGTTGGAAATGCTGCTGAAGTGTGGGTGGGAAATAAACCTTTGGACACAATGAGACAAGAGACCAAGACGTCTCATTGGGTCATATCAGCCTGTGTCTAAAGCAGCATGGATAATGCATCATAAACATTGCATTGCTTGATGTCTTTGTCAACCTGCTGTTTTGCTGCTACTGCTACATAATGCTTATGTTCATTTTTTCAACTTTAAAATGTTTTTACAACTTTGTAGGCTAATTTGTTTGATGTGATAGAATTTAAAGATTTAAGAATTTCACCAAGTTACTTCTTTAGCTGATGGCTGATAAATAACAAATTAATCTGGAAGCTTCATACTAAAGCTTAGCTGGCATGAAACTGTTTGATTGCTGTGAGCTATAATTCAGGTTTCCACTACAGAAACACATTAACCAGTCACAGGCAGTAGACTGTTAATATTGGCCATACATCATCAGCAGTGTGTCCAGCTACTCTCAAAGAGGTCTCATCAAATAAAACTGAGAGGGGACAGTGTTATCCAGTTCCTCCAGTTCCTCATTTTGATTTGACTGAGAATTCAACAGCCATGCACTGGTCCTGTCAACTGTCTCAATAGTATATAGATCATCTTGAACATTACGACACACTTTAAATATCATACAGCAGGCATCCCACTGCTCTCATGGTGAGGTGTTGATTTTACATCTCAAAAAACTCCATCGGAAAAAGTAAAAACACCTGAAATGTATCAAACTACATTTCGGTCGTGGCCCTTCAGGTGTGGGTCACTTTGATCTCTGCCTCCACTTTAAATGAGTTTTGTCTGCTCCCTGTCCTACCCGAGGAAGTCCAAGACCGGAACGTTTACTATGTTGCAAGTATAGACAGTGTGCAGGGGTTTTTTTTTTTCTTTCCTTTTTTTGATGCTGTCTGCTCCACCTACGCACCTGTTGAAGACCGCTTTGGTGTGCACAAGACTGTTAGAAATTTCAATCTTCTGAAATGTATCAGTCAGTGTGGAGCTGCTACAGTACTGCAGACTAAGGTCAGCTAGCCTATAGTTGTCAGGCCGCGATACCAAAAGAGGACTCAGATGCAGAGACTGACCGTAAGCAGGCTTTATTGTAAGCTCCGAGTTCTCAAGACAGAGAGACAACAAAATCAGGCTATGAAAGATACTAGACTCACTAAGAAATATAAATTAACCATGGGCTAGTAAAGGGACAAGAAAACAAAAACCACTCCTATGGGAGGGAAGAAACTATCAAGACTAAGCCCTATAAAAATTGGACAAATTAAATTCACTTCACAATGGAAGAAAAACCAAAAGCTACAAAACATTAACTAAAAACGCTCCGACTGGAGGAAAACAAAAGATCTCTATAAAAAAGTTAACACAGAAATGAGAATCACTCCACTGGAGGAAAACCAAAACGGCTATGAACTTAACTGACAAAAAATGCTAAACTAAGGTAACAAAATTACAAACAAAAAATCACTCTACTCGAGGATAAGAAGGAGGCTTACGCAAACCAACAATCTGTGGCTGTGGCAAGGCAATCGAAGGCTGGGGTGAACGGACAAGACTCACGAACACTGTGGCACAGGACAAAGGAGACGCAGACTATTTGAACACATGAGGGTAATGGGGAACAGGTGGACACAATCAGGAATCAGTGGAGATGACACATGAGGGACATGGACATGGACAGGACAAAAACCCAACTGTGACAATAGTAAAGCTTTTCTATTAGTACAGTAACAAATGCAACCTGCTTGGCCATAGGCTGCTATATGTGATCTAAAATTTCTCTGTAACAATCTTCTTTACCCTCTTTAGAGATCTGCATTGAGCCTGACATGAATGTCCACCACTACAGTAGATGAATTCACAGTAAAATGTGTACAATTTTAATACATTCCTTAAGCCACCTCTGTAGTTTTCCACTTTTTTTTTTTTTTTTACCTCAGTCTAAGTCATTATTGTCTCTGACTGGCCCAAAAAAAAAAAAAAAACCACACACTAAAAGACTCACACGGGACTTTTGATGGCAATGGAAAAAGCTTTACAGATTATTTTCAGTCATTTTGATGCAACTAACATCAGAGACATCCTCGCAACTCCTAATGCAGTTCTCAGAACAGCTCATCTTTCCCCTCCACACACATTAACATTTCTCATTGGATTTGTACAAAACGTCCATTGTATCCTCACGCTTCAATACTCAAATGTTTTCGTGCTGATGCATTTCACAGCTGGCTCTCACAACTCATGAAAACATCTATCAGTGAAGTATTTGCAGGAAATGCCAAACCTTGTTCTAAATCTGAAGCTCTTCCATTGTGTTTCAAAGTGACAGCACAGTGACTGAATATAGTTTTATAGTTTCTCCTACTTGTTATTTGTCAGTCAGTTTTTTTTTCTTTTTTTTTAAAAATCAAAATATCAAAACATTTGGTGTATGGTGAAAAGATTTAAAACTAGTGACAATGTTGAAGTGGTTGACTGTAATGGCACAAAAAAGGAAAAAACAAACAAAAAAAACACCAAAGTCCAATATATTGATGAATGCTTTTCCCCATTAACATCAGATATTGAATTATCTCAAACTCTCAGCACGTATGAAAGTGTAACATTCAAAGTCTCTGTGGCGTGCTTTACTTTTAAAAGCTCTTATGAAACAGCATGCCTGCATATCAGCCAGCAGGTTGATTGATGGACGAAGCCCAACACTGCCAGAGTTGGCAGGGTGAGTCCAGGAGGGAACATGTGTTTGTGGAGAGGCATGCAGGGCCGAGGCCAGGAGGGGGAAGCTGCAGCTGGAACCTGGAGAACACCAGCGCATTCTCATGAATGAGACACAAGTAAAGGATTAAATCACCATCAGCATTTAACTTCCTTGTGATTGTGTCACATTGTGTTTTACCATAGAAACAAAAGAAGGCCAAGGATCAGGTAAGAAATGTACCAACGCACCTCATTCTTGACTCTCCCGCTGTTTTCCCTCCTGAGCAGGTGGAGCACCTGAGACTGACGAGGTCAGTAATTGGATGAAGTCCTTAAAAGGGCTGAGAAAGGAGTCAGGGTCTCTCACAGCACATCTGACAGTCCACTGGGCTGTGTCACAGGTTTTGTTTTGGTTAAAGATTCCACATGGTTTAGTGTGTAGAGACTTTTCTTGTTTTAGTGAGGATTCTGGTGGAGTCGTGTGTGTGCCCACTGTATGGCTGACACAGGAGTTCTCACTTGCTGGGATCTCCATCCCCTCTTTTGGTTCATAACTTTCTCTTTTGGGGTTCTAGGTGAATTCTAATTTCTCAATGAAAAACCATTTTCATTCACCTTGAATTTTCTGTGTGGCATCTTTTTATGTTGCGACCTCGATCTGAGCCTTTGCTTGTATTGGAAGGCGGTAACACTCATCAACAAAGACCATACTGGACCTACACAACACCTGAACACGACCTGAGATGATGAGTGTTATGAGAAATGCATTAACTGCTTAGAGGACTGCATTGTATGTTGTGTGAATGATGTTTCTGAGAATGCAACAAAAATGCAATTTTAAATATTAATAGAAAATCCAATAACTAAACTAAACAAATAACTTCCATGTAGGCACATTGTAAATAGCCTAACCTCTGGGCTGTGGAAGCTACCAGCAGTCACTGGAGTTGATGACAAGCGTTAATGAATGTGAGTGCAATAAAAGGTGAATGGCCACTAACAACTTTCTGAAACCACCTGGTCAACAAGCAACAAAGAGAAATGATTATTTTTATATCTAATTTCTCTAACATGTCAATTTGTCTGCTGTCTCCTGGTGTCTTTTACAAAACATCACACTGATTAATCTAATGGCAAAATGTTCTGACCTTGTTATAATGATAACAGAAATATATTACATTATTAGAAGTATCTATACGTATATTTTGTTACTGCATATAGACATTTTAGATGATCAGCATTAGGGTTTAGATGCTTGAAATCAAACTAAGCTGATTTAATGTGTAATTTTTTTTAATGTCAGCAATTGCAGTATTCATACATAATATTCCACTAGAATAAATGTGGCTGTGGTGCACATAATGATTTCATGTACAGTGATTCTATGGGATGGTGCTCTGTTCTCTGAGTTGAAACACAGTGTTTATAGAACATGACTTATTTTTTAAGACTGGTTTCAAAAGAAAGAAGTATAAGAGATTTTAAGCATACAACAGTCAAGTCTGTCAGTGCAATGTTAACCAATGTAGTCCTGCTTTTGAACACTAGATGGTGGCAATGAGAGGTCACTGACTGGAAGATCAGTTGAAAATTTAATTCAGCAGCTAATTAAGGTGAATTAACAGGAGTGAGAAATGCAATATTGTCAAGTCCTAATATTTCTTTTGTCTCTTGCAATATCTGAAAAGCTGCTACAGAGAGCATAGGTTTCTTGAGATAACTTTTTATTCTTTGTGGTCTGGACGATTGAAAGAAAACGTGAGAAGCGAGGTAATGGAGACATGGAAACAAAGAGTATTGTAAAAGAGAGCAAAATAGTACATAAACCATACTGAGGACAGACTGTTTACCATGACTAATGGCATGCGGTTAGCAGTTGTCAAGGCAACTGGCCAGCCATCCTCCAAGGCCTCAGAGATAAACAGGAAGTATAGTGAGAACTGAGAACAGCAACTGAAACTGAAACAGCAGTTAGTGCTCTGGTTAAACTGAATGAGCTGTATGAGTGTGCGTGACTGAAACAAAGCCACATCTGCTCTGACAAAGGGTAAAACCACACACACACACACAATATATTTTCCACTCATCACACATTAAGCTACATATTGTGGTGCAGTCATTGCAAGTACTAACTCATATGCCTGAGCACCAAACGTGTGATTCTTACCTCAGATGTGAACACTAACACAGTGGGCAGACTTTCCCTGCAGTGAGAACAAACAGTACGTACTCTACATGAAGGACTTTGTTTTTACTGGACATTTTTATCTGAGTGTCTCATAAGCCATAAAAGTGTACTCTGAACTTTGAGTACACAAGATAAACTCTCAGCCATCTCACTTTCTACATGTCATAAAGCACATCAAACACCTTGGAATAAATACAAAACAGTCTTTATTCATTACATGTTGATTCACATGTAGTTTTCATACGAACAGTGGTGACACAACACAATTACTTAGTTACAGTTAGTTAACTTCTTTGCTCCAAGGCAATCAGCTGAGCAGTTACCTATTTGTTTTATTTGTTTTGTTTTGTTGTTTTTTTTTCCTTTTGAGCTGAATAGTCTAATTGTCCTTTATGGTGTGTGCTAAGAGTAAGAGTGAGCTACACTTCACCTTAAAACAACAGTGATTCAGTGGCTATGAATCACTTAAGGCCAAAGCAAGACAGGAAGATCAACCAACCACACGATAAATAAAATTACAACCCACTTTCACTCTTGACTTTTGGCTGTAATGACATCCCTTTTATAGACAAAACAAAGCAAAAAAATAGGCTCCAGGTATAAGTGCACTTTAATTGTTCCACAATAACGTCTTTTTAAATTCCATGGTAAGGCTTGTCGAGGCTGGAGAATCTGAATGTCTCATTATTAGGTCAGATCATTTTCAACTGAGTTCAGGTCAACACATGCTTCAGTTATTGAAAACACGAAATCAAGATTTCACACATTTGCACGGCTCTGAAGGCCTAAATATAGACCTCGCCGTTTACATGCAAGGTGACTCGTACGGCAATTTGGCACATGTCACTTCTGATTTGGTCATTACAATAACATGCTTGTAGAAATCCCAATTGTTAATTATTTTTTTTAAAACAAAAACATTGAAGCTGCATGGTGATTCGCGTTTGCTCTAAATATTGCCCGTGTATTGAGTAGTATTTCCACGGAGGGCTAGTATGAAGTGACACCACAGAGAAGTAGAGTAATTATGCCATCACTCAGTATGTGATGGGAGTTTCTAATACAATGAAGAAACATTGATAAAGTGACGCCTCTTACACATCTGCTGTCAAGTAAACCCAAAACCCTTTGATTCAATGAGAACCTTAAATAATTTCATCACGATAGTAATGTGCATCCAGTGTTAGAATCTCGAGGGGTTTGGTTCAGAAACATGGCAGATTCCTATTTGTCCTACTGTTTTCCCACATGAACTGGTAGAGCTGTTCCCACTGGAACTCCACTGAAAGCAGGCTGGGAATCAAGTCCGCACTTTTAGCCTGCTAGCGGCTAACACACAAGTAGCTATCTGAGACACGCTGCGGTTCATACTACAGAGGGAGGGAGACTGATCATCACATTACATCAGTACATCACATCTTTGTGAATAACACTGAAACCACTGAGCATGCTCCTATCATGGCTTGAGTTTCACATTTTGTGTGTATTTTTGCATTTTATGGGACAAAAAAAAAAAAAAAAGAAACAAAACAATGACTTTGCATGTTTTGAGACAGAAAATTAGCAGCTACCATTATGATTCATTCGAATGCTAAGATGAGAGCAGATTTTGCTGGGGAGAAGTGAGAGGAAAGACTTGTGCTGCAACATCTGTGCTCTCAAGTCAGCTGGGAGATGGGAAGATTTGGACTAGGGAGACTAGACCGTAAAAAACAAGTGTGTATTTAAAAACATCAGCGCGGAGCCTCTGGTGGTGACAGTCCTATGTTATGATTCCCTGACCTGCACACCTCCCTCCCTAGGCAGGACCTTTACTTCTCCTTCTTCCAACATGATGCTTTTCAATTGAAGTATTCAAACATACAGCAGGAGAACAATGTTTCTCTTAAACAGCTGTCTGTCTAAGAAAGTAAAATAGTGAATGGTAATTATTCTGTCGTATTCCACATGCAGCCAACCAAAGAATCCAGAAGCTACTTGCGTGTGTTACCAGCAGAGTAAAAGCATGGATAGTTATATCCCGCCACACATCATCAAAAGGCACACATCGTCAATAAGGCTCCCCCAAAAACACACACACACAGTCACACCTTCACTCACACCAGTGCTGTCCATAAGGTGCAGAAGCGGCTTGCAGGCATACATACGTCTCGGCTATGTACATTATTAACACCAGGAAGCAGGAGAGAGGAGCAGAAATGAATACATGCTTCACAGTCTTGTCAGTCTGTCAGTGAGTCTGTCAGTTCATTTGTCTCTGTCAGCGGGTACGTTGTCCTGAGGTCTCCAGACAGACAGACAGAGAGATACACACACACATACACACACATATGCCTGCTCTCTCCCTGGAGCAAATCATGGCTCCATAATGATTGTCATTCTTTATCTAGATAACAACGTGCCTGTGTTTGTAACTTGCTGCTAGTTGAGCAGGTTTTTGTCATTTCCTCATGACACTGTGCACTTGTTGCTTTGTTACGAACACAGCTTGTGTGTTCCTTGAAGAAGTCTTTGTTCCATCCATGTGTCCAGGTAAAGCAGTTTCTACAATGTTTCATGCAAACACCGTTGAGCAGACACTATTTTCAGAAATGAACAAACTGTTTTCCCTTGCATTGCTAGACTATAAAACGTAGAGGATAGCTGTGTCTGAATCAATCGATCGATCAATCAGTGCAGTTTTGTAATTGGTTCAAATACATAATTGTAAGTAATTCAAAAATGATCAGTTAGTTTTAAGACGGAGATTCAAAACATGTTTCCTCCTGTGGGTGACTATTTCACATGGGTGGTGAGGCCCACTGGAGACTGCAACCAGCTTTAAAACAAAAGGCAGTGAGTGAATGATTTTTTTTTTTTTTAAATCTGGCTTCAGGTGGGCAGTGCCAACTCATTTTAAAATGTCTTCCTCTGCAGGTTACGCAGTAAAGGAAACACTGCAATGTTAAAATCTGTCTTTCATTCCATAAAAAGTGGGGATTTTTCACTGATTCATTGGAGTGTATACTACAGTGTTTGCAAATAGTCAGCAGGAAAAGTTCACTACCAGCAACACATGGATGATTAAGGTGTGTGGAGGGCTGGATGTAGCCCAAAGATGTGGACAGACATTTGTCCGGGTGTTCCTAACTTTGTAAGCCACACTGTCACAGACATGGGAAGATGAGGAGGTTTACATCACAGACCCCAACACATGTAGATGCAGAAAGTAAAAACTGGGTGTCTTTGCTCACCAATTATTTTCTTAAAGTTTTTTTTTATCCAATTAAAAGGAAAATGGAGGGGATTCATGGCCCTGGCACAAGCTACGATAAAATCACATATTTGGAAGTTTGGCCTTTGAGGCACCATGTGGCCCTGATGGAAAAAAAACCAAAAAAAACATTCTCTGTCATTCCTACGGCGTGAGAGCAGTGATGATACTCCCTCGTCTGGGGTCAGGAGGATGTGACATCTGAGGTTTTCATGATGACACTTGCACGCATCTCGTGTGTGTGGCCGGTGGCTGGAGAGGCGAGAGAGTTCTGGGTGTAGGCCGGCGTCCAGCCGTCGCTGTGGTAGCTGATGAGCGGGGCCGGGTCTCGCGTGCTGGTCACCCTGAAGTTGGGTTTGTTCGCGGTGACGAAGGTGGCCATGCTAGGAAGAGAACATGTGGGAACCCTGAGAACTGTTGTGCTGTAGTCCCGCCTCCAAACTGCACTGACCCCCTGTCCAGCAAGAACAATGTGAAGAAGAAAAAGATCAGGAAGAGGAAGGTGACATAAAGGAAGAGTGAATACACAACGCAAAGGCTGTGGGTCATTTCTGACCAATCACCATCTCTCTGAGCCAGTCATCATATTTAAACATGATGTGTCAAGTTGCTGCACTGAAATACAAACACATGGAGCACATGTAGTCCTGGATAAAACCACATGTTTTACAGACAATGTTTAGTCACAGTAAAAGAGTCAGATTATGATTTAGAAGACAGTTTCACTGTTACTACACAGCTCTGGACTCTTACCACTGATAAAACCTAGAGTGAAAAGTGTGTGTGTGTGTGTGTGTGTGTGTGTGTTCGTTGTGGGTACAATGTACTACAAAGGCCAACCTCAAACTGTTAATGTTTGACAGCCACGGTTCCTGACAAGGCCCTCCCTTTTCTCAGTCTCTCTCAACATTACAGGAAGGCACACACACACACACACACACACACACACACCCTATTTCAGTAGCAGGGTTGAAGCAGGTAAAAACCTGTTTATCTGAAGATCAGAGTGGTTAATAATTCTTTCACAGCTTTCTTCGTGTTTGTGAGGGGTGTATAGAAATGGGATCCTCACCTCTTTATTATCTTCTGTGTCACTGTCTGTGTCACTGCCTGTGGATATTAAAACACGGAAACAATTAATGAAACTGTAAGGAAACGATCACAGATATCAGAGGGAGAAAGAAAAATAGAAGTAAACAAAAACAAGGAGGAAGAGGGAATGATTATAATTTGAATGGAAGCAACAAGGCGGATATACAGAGAGGAGGAAGGAGAGATGGAATGATTACAGCTGCAAAATAAAAGAGCCAGCTCTGCCTGAATGACTGGTTGGCAGAGAGGACGGATGAATACACAAAGAGAGGCGAGATGAACAGATCTCAGAGTGCTGATGAAGCCAGGGGTTACATGAACTCACACAAACCGTAAAAGCCTTAAGTATTGACAATGTGACCTTAAAACTAAGTATTTAACCATCACTGTAGTTTAGTTTCAGGTGAGTCCAACAGTTAACAGGACCATCACTTCATTTTTTGGCAGCTAAGGGAAAAAAAAAAAACTGGCTATGTTTTGATCTGCCATGTAGCGATACAATTTCTACATGTTCACCAGGGGCTTTTATTTTTAAACATGGCAAATGTGCCTTTCCAGCCACAAGTTAAAAACAGTCCAATAAAACACTGTTTTCAGCCACAATAATCTCTCCTTTCACCTCTGCTGCAGCTTTTTCTTCACATTCAGCTGTTTTGCCCACAGTTTTTCCCACTTACGATACAATCTGTGATATGGCAGAGGCTTTACTTCAGTTGAATTACACAATAGTAGGTAATGTAATGACTGATAGCAGCGGGTCATCGGGTCACCATCTAAACCTCATTTTTTTCTGTGGGTTACTCAAAATGAACATTAACAAATACAAACAGTTGAAATCATAAACAACAAACAAGTACCATAAACCACATGCAGGAAAACCGCTGCTTTGTAAACAGTAACCACTCTGGTTTATGTAGCTGTGGGTACAACTGTGGTTCTGAATAACAACGACTGCTTCTTATAGCTGGGTGCTGTGTGACTAACCTGTTCATGCTCATCCTGGTGACAGAGTTTGATGGGTGTGTGCAAGGGCGTCAGTTTAGTGTGAAAAGTGCTGGGGATAATAATCATATGCTGGAGTGTGTTTTGAGGGGAGCTGGGCACTTTTGTAACACAGGGTTACACACAGGTGACCCAGAATAATCCTCGATTGGATTCGAATTCGACATTCGACTGTTCCTCGAATCATCGCGATATAGGCCTATAGCCTCTACACTACTGAGAAATGTAGTTCAACTAGTAACACCACTACTTGTAACGCCTCTACTGCCCAACCCTGCATGAAATCCACTCTCACATCTCTGTTCATAGAGATGTGGGGTGAGACAAGCCACTGGCCAGCTGTGGCCAGCTGTGGTCACTGCTCACAGGAATTATTGGCCTACGCTACAGTTTTTCAATTTCGTAGTTTTTGCCTGTCTGTCTTTTTTCCTCCTGGTTTTTATTTTCATATAACATTCATTTATATGATGATGGAGAGTAGGCGAGTGAGCGAGCGCAGGAGAAACAGCGGGCGCGCACCAGATTTCACGGTTACCTGCCATCAAAACTGAAACCAGACGGAGGAAAAACACAGAATATACAGAGGCCTATGTCTTTATATGTCCAAGAGACTTTGTCCCGTCCTCTCGGCCTGAGCGAGGGAGGATGGGATGGTGGCCCAGGTTTAGTGATGAGGAAGCTGTGACTGTCACCTGCACATCTGTCAGCAGCTGCTCCACACAGACACGTCTCACACTTTAATGTGTAAGGACGGACTTGATGTTGATCTTGTAAACAGTGACATGTTGGATATAAACACTAAGCACCATGTACTCACCCTCATTCATAATGATTATTGAATTATAACGTAACGTCATAAATCTGTGGGCTGCTGTCTGGTCCTGTACAATGGCCAGTCCCCCCCCTCCCCAAGGTGGGGCTTGAAAATTCCCCTTCGTCCAAAGAGGGGGTTGACAGAACCACTGCTTTAAACAAGGCTACATTGTTACCAGTTGACTCCTGCAGATAGGAAGCTGTGCACAGTGTGGACTGTCTCCGTGGTTTCCGCTGCCTGTATAACAGCTTTACATGTACCAACGTTTTTTCTTCATTAGGCTCATGTTATGTTAATTTGATAGTGGGGACAAAACTGTTCATGACAAAAAGTGGTGGGGACATGTCCCCAGTGTCCCCAGCGTCACCCGCATATCTGACGCCTATGGGTGTGTGTGTGTGTGTGTGTGTGTGTGTGCGAGATATCTCACCGCAACATGAAGACACAGGAGAGATTTGGAGTGGGTACGAGTGGGAGGAGCTAACTGTCTGCTCTTCATTCTCTGTGGTTACTTCAATCGTCTGACAGACGAATGGCAGCTGCTCACTCGTGATCACGTGGTCTTCTACCGAGCTGTGGATGGCTGTGAATGGACAAACGGGACGTGGTTTAATACGCTAAACACAAACATACACTGTTTCAGCCAAGTGTGTGGAAGGGGGGGGCGCATGTGATCACACACATCAGCTACTGGTATCCACCGTTTACAAATAAAGAGCTACTGAACTTTCTTCGTCAGCTGTTCCTGTACCTGTTTAGTCTTAGAAGTTAAGACAGGGAGGGTATGAGATGGCATCTCTCAATTTGATGTTACATAAGAAAATCCTAACCAACTTCAGAAATTGCATCTCATCTCGGGTCATGAAATCCTAAATAATAAAAATCTGCGTGCATTGGTCAGTTTCACCACGATAAGTACAAAACATATGGATGATATGGATGAAACAAGTTAGCATAGGGGTGGAAAGTGTTAAGTTAAGACAGAGTAACAGTTATCCTAAAGTTGGGAGACTTCTGGGGAGGTTAGGAAGCTTGTGTTGTACACTTTTACTATCTCAAGACAGGGTAGGAACATTTACTTGGGGACTATTCATCTATAATGACGTTCTTCCTAAATCAGATCATTAACCCTAATTACCACGGTTACCAAACAGTTACGATAGGATCTGCCAGTTAGGAGATTTCTGTGCTACAGCCTCAGAATCTTAGATGTCATCATGGTCTTCTGTCCCACAGGAAACTAGATTCAATAAGTTAGGTAGTGCACACGCTCTTCTCAACAAGCAATCAGACATGCTTTCTTGTTGTTTCGTTTTTTGTAGGAAACTGTACACAGATAGTTAGTGGTCAAGAGGAAACCAGACTGCAGAGGGAAAGATTTATCTAATTAACAAAATGAGTGATCCTGCTTTTATCTGCTCTGCTGCACACAGATGGAACTCAACTCCTGATAATCCTAAATGCCGCCCTAAACACTTTAAAATGTTCATTAAAAACCATGTGTCCCTCTGTCCATGTGGCTCTAATTTCTTTTGACTCTATTGTAGTAACGTTTGACCACTTTACTGTACTGGCACAATAACTGTATTTATCATCTTTTTTTGTGTATTTTTATATCATCTTATTGTCTAAAGCTTTCTGATGTAATATTATGTTAAGCCAACCTATTTTTCTTGGAGCGATGTTTGAAAATGTTGCTCTGGTGCATTCATTAATCTGATGTAAAGCACTTTGACTTGCCCCTGTGGTTGAAAAGAGCCATGCAAATCATTTTCTCGTTCCTCGTCTTGTCTTGTGTCTCATATCCGAGCAGAAAAGGAACAAACCAAAACCATAACCAGAGATCAGGTCACAGACAAAACAACTGCGTGATTGTAATAAAAAGAAAAGACTGGTGCAGTACCTGAGGCGCTGTCCGTCACTGTTAGCTCTACTGCTTCCTGCTTGACCGCTTCCTGTTTCATCAATTCCTGTTTAGAATAGTCAATAGGTCCAGTGGCGGCTTCGAGAGGAGTCCTGCTCGGAGACGGAGACGCTGCCTAATGCAGAGAAAGACAAAGAGATGGAAAGAGATAGATAACTATGGGAGATTGATAAGGTCAACCAGAAATGTACTTTTGGTGTCCAAATAACACTGTTTTTCATTTGAATGTGATGGACAACTGTGCTGGTACTACATACAGAGCATAAAAATCAGTGTTCATTTCAACACAGTACTCAGTATCATGCTGTAAATTCATTACATTGTAATTGTAATAATGAGAAACTCCAGTAAGACAGCTGGGGTGGAGTGACCCAGTGCACAAACATTAACACAATTTATTGTCATGTATTTAGCTATAAAAACATACTTGGAAGTGAGATTTATAAACAGTTCATTCCAAGTAAGAACAGGGTACACCCAGACATCTGCAGCGTTTTAGGCATGTGGACACAAACTGTGACCAGAAAACACTAAACCTCTTTTAAACCAGCTAATATTTGAAGCAAGAATTTGTTTACTTCTAATCACCTCGTAAAAACAAGTCCGTATCTCTCAGTTTATTTCTATTCAGAATTCTTGCCAAGTAGACTGATCGGTTTAAGAGGATGCTGATGGGATTTCTGAGTAGTTCATTCTTTAAATGAACTAGTACAAGTTCATTCTTTACATGAACTAGTACAAGTTCATTCTTTACATGAACTACTTTTGGAAAATTAAGTCAAAAGGAAATGCGCCTAACAGGTCAGAATGTATAAAAACTACACTTATCCCAGCACGCTTAAGTATATTTTAGTTTGTTTTTTTTTTTAATTCAGTGTATTTTCTATTCCTTTCTGTTGACAATAGAAGTACAGCATTCACAAGTTGAACTAGCAGCTTTTTGTTTTTTTTTTTAACTTTGCATTGCTTAGAGACGCAGAACCAAACCAGACCAAACGGAGAAGAAGAACTCTGTTTCTATTGTCTGGAAAATTTCACTCTAATGTGTGAGCCGGAGCTGGGGCTGATTGTTCATGTTGGACATTCTGGTAATTTGCCAGTTTATGAGTGAGTAGACTTCCAGAAATCGTTTGCTCTGCTTTGGAACAAAGGCAACAATTTTCAGTAAATATTTCCTAATGTCACTGAACAAGCCAGCAGGCCAAGCAGTTACTAAACTGCACAAGATCAATTATACAGCCTGTGTAAAGTATTTAATGTATTTTAAAGGGTTGGGATAAGTGTGGACACACTTAATAAAGACATCCTGTGCTATGTGCACATAGAAGACATCCACACTATCCTGCCGGTGATGTGAGTCTCGTGTATGAGAGGATTTTAGGTGTTTATCTACCTCTTTATTTCCCTTGGACCTCCCCTCTTTGTCTGTCTTCTTCTTTCCTAAATAGACATACACACAGAGAGAAACACATTTCATAATTTGGTTTAAAAGCAAAACTATATCTTGTGAATGCAGGTGGGTACTTTTCAAGAGAGAATGACAACATCTAGAAGAGCGATGAGAGTTTTTAACCGAATAAAGGTGAGGAAGAGGGGCAGAACTCACCTTTCTTTAAACTCCGCTCTGTGGAAGAGAGCATCTTATAAACTCTGAAGGCATTAGTTCCCTTTTTGTTGCTTTTATCCTTAACTTCCTCGATGTCTGGCAGGCTGTTCATGGCACAGCGGAAATTAGCTTTCCACGTCTTTGGATCTGGACGGTCTACACCCGGCTGGTATTTACCTACAAACACAGCAAATCACAGAAGATTGGAAATGAGTTCAAATAGTGGTGCAGATGGCTTCTCTCAGGTTACCAGTAAGTAGATCAGATGTGCTCCAAGTGTTACAGTAGCTATGTTAAATGGACACAAATAAGCGGAATAAATACGTCATGTAAACACGAAGATTGGAAAATCTGAATCCTAACGGGCTCATTCGGAAAGAAATCTCTTTCCCATCAAGATGGGTGGTTTATGTCGGTCAATGTTCGGATCAAGATCCATGTAAACGGTCAATTTGATCAAAACAGTCTTACTGCACCAGTCTGTGCTTCTGACCTTTTTGGTGGTGGAAGGGCCACAAAATGACTGGTTGCTGTCATGTGAGGGTCCTGCTGTTACCGACCCCCTCGCATAGATCACAGGAGACAACTACTGTGCTAATCAGACCATAGATCTCCATCTTTGAAGTTTTGATTTCTAGAGCTCACATCGGGCCTGAAAATTAAAATCCGACCCGGCCCCACCAGCGGGTGTTGAAGCCCGGACTCCACGCAGCTCACTAGCATTAATACACTTAACACTTTGTACAATCAGTTCATTTATTAGTCTTCAAAATAAGCGTGTGCTTATCTCAGACACGTTATATAGAAAACTGAATATTACCTACTACCAATATCCATTTTATAACTGTTATAATAATTTAAATGTGCGTTATCATTTCCTTGTTCAGTCTCCTTCTGACAGGAATTTGGCTGATTGATTTTTAATTCAACCTGTGATTTCCCACTCAAAGACAACTTCTCTGTGTTTCCTCAGAGAGGCACAGAACACTTCCTGTGGCCTAACAGAAGAGGCCGATCTCCACAACGTGATTTCTTACGTATGAATGTAATGAAAATCGAAAGTGTTTTTTTTTTTTGAAAGAGAACTGCCGTGGTGTCTGGAAAAAAAAAAAAGCCACTGAAAAGCAGAACCAGTGGGTGGACAGTTAAATCTGTGTCTTACCAGTGTGTATGGCCCATCTCATGAAGAGCGGCGCGTCTTTCTCCAGGTCCCAGCCGTGACGCGCTGCGTGCATCCACGGGATCTGAAAGATTCTCTTTTCCTAGGAACATGTGCGTTTTGTCAGTTCTTGAGTTATAGTATCAGCAGGTGTGAGTCTGTGTGTATGTGTACATGAGGAAACACTTACTTCATTAACCCATTTGAGTCCTGGTATCTGACAGGAGTTGATTTGCTCCTCCAGCCACGGTCGCATCCTCATTCTCTCCACTGGCATTTTGGCCTTTAAACACAGAATAATACACAGTCATAAGAAGAAGATATGGATGTATGCTGACAGTTGTGGGGTTTTTTTCTTAAGCTATTAAACCTCTTTCCATAAAGTGTACTATCACTATAAAGGGGTTAATGCAGGTAACAATACAAACACCAGAACACATGATCTACTCTGCCTACCACTGTGAGAAGAAGCAACTATTGTGATTATTTGTTTTTCAACAAAACAAAGGAAAATGTAAAAAATGATCTTGTCTGTGGTTGTAAAGATAAAAATTCTGCACAGGTTCACTGTCCAACTTGCGTTGTAAAGTAAAGTCTTATTATATACTGCTCTACTAGTAAAATTGAGCAATCCCGTCTGTGATTGCAGTCCTGTCCACAGCCTCACACTGGCTGTGTTTGGTTCATTAGATCAGCATTTGAAATCACTAAAAAGGGACAAAAGGAGATAATCTGAATGCATGTTTATTTAAAAACACTGAGAGAAAACTTCACCCACCCCGCTGTGGGTGGGGTGGGTGAAGTTTGCAGTGTGACAACAAACCGTCTGCTGACGTGACAGTGGAGCTCCCTAACAGGTCAAACAGGGTGACATGGCACTGCATCAACTACTAATTCTTATCCCCATTTATCAGCCTAACACTGAAAAGGGTGAAAACGTCCAGCTACGTACAGCTTAACACTGTGAGACACTGAGAATGTCAATGTCTGTGACTAACTTTAATTTTAAAAAGATTTGTTTGTTGTTACGCCTGTGTGGTCTGTGAGGGTTTAAATCACAAATACTAGTCATACCAGTACCTCTAGTTTCAGACCTAAACAGCTTAATCTAACATTCACTTGCCTTGGATTTGAGTGAGTGACCTGCTTTAGTATTTAAAAAAATAATAAGAAAAAACAGCAATTTTAATGTCCAGTTTACTAAGAATGAAAATGATCATATATTATAGTTAAAGTGTTTTGACATGTTTCAAACTGCACTCTCAGCGGTACATAAACATAAGTGCATGAGTGTCTAAGGCACATATCAAACAACACAGACTTATCAGCACTTCGCCTTCCAAAACACTGTAAACTACACGAACATGCTCCACAGCTGCTAAATGTCTCTTCAGATATCAAATACAAGTACAAACAGCTAAAGCTACTAAACTTGTTTTAAAAAAAATAATAGCTAGACATTACTTGTAAACACAAATGAACAACAACCAGCTTTTAGCCGTGTTACTGCACCTATATATTTGGCTAAATGTCAGTGACAGACTTGTGTTGTGTTAAGAGTTTGATTTAGCAATGGGGGTCAGCTGAAAAGTTAACCGCCGTGTGTGTGTTTGTCTGCTGTCTGCCGGCGTGCTGATCCAACAACAACCGAGCCAAAAGTGAAAATAAATACCATACCGAGGCAACAAACACGGAGAAAAACTACAGTCCCACTTTCACTTGCAACAGCGAGCTGGGGATCCGTCATGTCGTCCTGCAGGAAGTCTGTGTGCTACAGAGTCCCAGTCAACGGCGTTAATATGCGGAAATAAAAATGTTACCTGTTCAGTTTGGACGGCCTGTAGCTTCACGGTCCTGCTGTCGGAGCGACGAGCTCAGCCGAAGTTGGACAAGTGGGTTTATCTGTGGTTTATAAGTAGTAAAACAAAAGTGTGTCCGTCGTTTATTTCTGTTTCTGTGTCGAGACCGAAAGCAAAACAACGGCTGGTTCGGGAAGTGGGGGCTCGCTCTGGAAATCCCCCTCCTGCTCTCGTGCTCTCGCTTTGGGTCGCTCTCGAGCGGCGTCGCGGAAGTCTCTTGGCCGCGTGCGCGCTCTCCAGATAAACAGGGACGCGAAGAGTGCTCACTCCGCTTTTTTTCCCCTCCTTTTGTTATCGCTACGAAAGTCAAGCATGTGCTATCATGTTTCATTTATTACATCGATTATTCACCGGGTACAGTGCACATTATCATTAACAAACGCACATCCAATATATCCATAATATAATATAATAATATCAAATATAACAATTGCCAAAAAGGCTGCTTTTCATTTGTAATCCTTGAGCAGGCAGTCACTCTGGTGAGAATATAAAATTAAAATTAAATCACCTTCTGGACCTGTAGCTGCGACATATAGCTAATGTCAGTGCTCATAGGACCAAAGCATAGAGACCCACTGTAGTTTATATTCTCAACGTAAAAGTGTCATTGTAACTATTTATATTTAATACTATTAAAGATAAACGATGTGATGCTGTAGCTTTGACTCAGTATTTTGATTTTACTGTGTTATATTTAGTGTCATATATTTTGTCCTTAGGTTGTTTGTTTTGTGAGTTGCCTTCTGTGGCAACACAATTCCCAGTTGCGACCAAAAAAAATAACCACTGAACTGAGTGGGGCAGTTTCCCTGTCTCATTGTATTTATTATTAGGCTAACTCCTTCACCCCTATCGGTCGTGTCCACAGTGATGAAACACCGATTGTGACATGCCGCATTTACAAATCTAAAGTGTCGTGGCCAACTATTACAAATGCCTCTCAGTAACTTGGACTGCTCTGTAGACGCTGAGTTTTGGATCGTGTGCTGCAAGATACATAGAAGATCTTTGAGCTGTATTTCATTTTCACTTCCTCTCCTCAGTACACCCGTTTCTGCACGACTGATGCTGGAATCGAAACCAGAAACTTCAAGCAACCATGTGACAGACAGAAGCAGCACCCACCTGCACATATATAGAAAGCTGCAGATTTTCACTTTATTTTCTCACACTGAATGCATGTCCAAAAGTGACTTGAGTGCATTTCATATTGAACATGTGCGTTTTAGTTAGAAGTTTTTCTTAGCTTGACTCAACTTATTATGCAGTTTCTGATTAAAAAAATGACACAATTACAGGGTAGTTGTTCCACAACAGTTAATAACAGTTTTGGTAATGCATTACCAATGATGCAAATGCATTCATTTGTCATATTCTGGTGTTAAAGTTGACCAGTATCTGTATTTATATCTGTAATTTAATCCACTCTCTGTGTCCACTTAAAAATAAATACACATTGTATCGCAACTACTCAAGCTTCAAGATTCAGGCTGACTGAATTTTCAGATAATTTTATAAAACAGGAACAGAAAATATGATGTTTAACGAGGAGTCATTTTCACCATCCGCAAATTATTAAAGATATGCAAACTGTGTCAGGACGCAGTTGTGAAAGGTCGTACTAGGTCAGGTCACAGCCTTCTGGACCATTCAGGGTTATCTCTTCCTGACACACATGTAGCTAACGCAGCTGAGAGAGGTCTGATAGACTAACAGGAATACATTGTTCAACAGCAACACACATGGACCAAAACTAAATGGACACAGGGAGAAATTTAGACATGCCGTCTACCCCACATACGCATATATAACCCATCTTTGGATTACTAAGAAGTAATTGAAGAGCTGGAAACAAACATGATGCTACATGATTGTCTCAAGCAGAGACAGGCAGTGGATGGTGTTTGATTTTACAGTACAGTGGTCTGATCTGTGGCATCATGGGTGAAGATTATCTGTGGCCACAATTTCAGTTCCTGGAACAGTGCACCTTTGAAGGACTGCTGATTCATTTAAGGCCCACTCATGGACTACCTCATACGTTTCTCTGGCCTCCTCTAGTGGCTGCTTTGTCATATGCAGCCACTAACTTACAAAATCATCCTTAAAAACTGTTAATGAGTCATGGAAATACTTTTCACAATACCACAAACCATAGTGAAAAATAGGCTCAGTAATAGGCTCCTTAAGTCTCTCTGTCTTCATGTACAAACAGTAATTGTAGTAGGTGTGTAGTACAAAGACACAAACTGTCAAGTTGTGATCTAAGAATTTTACCATCTAAGTATTTCTTTTTTTTTTTCTTTTTTTTTCTTTTTCTAAAATCTTTCGTGATTAACTATTTTAAAAGACAGGATATGTCAAAAGCTGAAATCTTCAATCAAAAGACTAAATTCTTGGCCAGGAAAGCAGCCCGGCAGTAACATCTCACTTTCTCGCTGGGGAGCCACTTCACAACCATTTTAATAAAATAAAGATGACACAATAAAAAAAAACTCCTCTGGTTGCTCAGTGTAAAATGACCAGGGCCTGTATGACCTATGTGTGATGGGTCCAGTGGAAAGAAGAAATCACCCCAATGGAGTTGGGTATCACAGGACTGAGAGGAATACAGGTTACATCACCAACTATTTCATCAGAGATTGTTGTAATGGTACAAAAGTTCATCTAATGGCATGTCTTTGTAGATTTAGGCGATCCATGGACATCTGTTCATTTTTACTCATTAGCAAACTGCTTCCAGGATCTCTGAAGATCAAGGGTTTCAAACTTTTAGTAAATAGTCAATCATTACTAATAAGTGTGTTTTATTTTGCATTGGCCCATCTTTGATATTATGGGATGAATGATGAATGTAAGAACATATTTACATATTTTATCTATCTGTCTGTCTGTCTGTCTGTCTGTCTGTCTGTCTGTCTGTCTGTCTAGAATGTAGACACAATAAAAGTGATAATAACAACATTACTGTATTTGTTTTTGAGTGTTTTTGTATTCAAAGACTTGTAAAAGTCTAGCTGTGTGAGCACATCCCATGTTGTCAATGCCCAATGCAGTGATCACTGGTCTGACTCCTGACTGTGCTGATCTGTACAGCGTGTCTCTCTCTCCACTATCTTGTTAATTAAAGGCAAAAATGCCCACGAAATATCTTAAAAAAAAGTTAAGTTGTGTGTGATAAACCAGTAGTGTAGCTCATTATACAGTACATACAGTATATACAGTACAAACGAAGGAAAATAATGAAGTGATGTCGACGTGTGCAATCATCAAGTTTATTTTCCCTGGAAATTATTCCCACACATGTTCAATATTATTCTGTGGAGCATGGTCAAAGATAGAGTTAAAGCAAACAGGCTCTCTGAAAGTTCAATTTTAACACAAACCTTTTTTCAACTTAATGCTGAAGGTACATTTGGCTTCTTCTCTGAGTAACATTAAAACTAATCTTGTCATGTTAGCACAACCTGTATCACACATCGCAAAGCAAAGATGGAGGAGCACAGCACAGCAACTTTTTATTTAGGTTTCCAAATAAAAAGTCTGTTTTCATTTACACTTAATAAAGTAGAACTCTTTGGTGAGCATCATGACCATAGAGGGCATCTGCTTCTTGGTGGGCTCGTCAGGCTTGTCTTCAGCCTCAAATTTGAACGCCACCATGCGGTTGACTCGGACCATGATCTGCATCAGCTCCAGCTCTTGATAGTAAGAATTCAACTTCTCACACAGTGCCTGAATGAACCAGGAACCCTTAGAGGGGTTCCTCCATGACAAATAGCCTGCAGGTCAAGGGACAATGTTACAGCTGACTACACAACCTGAGCCTCAGAATTAAGCAGATATCAGACTTCACTGGTTTATTCATGAATATGCTGCAGTTGTTTGAAATCCATTTCTGCTGCTGCCATTTACCTGGAGCGGTGGAGTAACCATACAGGAAATCTGCCTCCACAGGAAGCCTCTCTGAGGTGCACTCAGTGACCTTGGCAAACGTAAAGGTTCCCGGATCAACCTTATGACCCCGGCATGCCTGCAAGCAGCAGGAGATCCAGGTATATGTCATTAACTGTGGAAGTGTTATCACTAAGCACAAGATTATTTACACTAGTATAAAACAATTCA
>OMNW01034802.1:19055-40270 GCA_900303245.1 Selene dorsalis | reverse complement strand
ATTAAAAGTGGTTTGAGTCTACCTACTGGTGACAGTGTTCACCTCACAGGCCACACGTAAGTTACCTTTCACATCTGATGCTGGACCTGTGTAGGGTTAGCTCTTTGAAATCTGAAAACAGCCTTTGATATCACTGATCACAGAGATTTTGAGATCTTTATATCTTTTGCTTTAAGGCCTTGCTTTTATATCTATGGCATTAACATACATATCTGTCAAGGCTTCTGAAGGTTTCTGTCTTTTTTGTATTTGTTTATTTATTTATCTATATATAGATATCAAATCTATCACAAACCTACAGATTTACCTGCTTTAACTGAGACAAACAAGCAATGCAACTTTTCAACAGCTTTCACTGGTAAACTAGACATGATCTGACTTCTACCTGAAAAATCAAATTATTGTTTAGTTTCCCCAGACAAACAATATTGAGTGTGTTTTTGTTTTTTTCTTCCTTCTTTGATTCAGGTTTACTTTGAGTCAAAATAATCAGCCACCAATCAGCACGCAACAATGGCAGGAAAAACGTCTGGAAGTGGTTGCAGTGGGAAAAGGGGATTTGAAGGTTTGAGATGCTCCTAAAAATAATAAGCTTTGGCTTCAAAGTTTATGTCATAATCGACAACAAAAGCTCCTCTAAGCCTCCAAGATGGATCCATCAACGGTGCTGAGCTCAAAATATACAGCTACACAGGTAGAGGCAATGGTTTTGTGTTCACACTTAGCTCTTCTAGCTTGAGAGCGGAAACTATTGTATTGACATCTATTATAAGACACCTCATTTAATGAAGACTACTCTGTAACAAGGGAAAGTTGTATATTCAAAATGTTGAAAGTTAATAAAGTAAGTAAATAATCAAAACTTAAAATGCTCATTATGGGATGTTTAAATATATTGGACTGTTGGTACTTGGTATTGTACTGTTAGGGCCACTGTTAGGGTTGTATTATGTTGAGCAAATTACTCCAACCCAGAATGAACCAGGTTTTGGTCAAAAACAATATTTTTCTTAAAATATTGTACAAGAATTTAACAATCTAGTTACTTCTATTTCAATCTACATTTTTAGAAATGAGTGTGTTTGAATCTTGAGAGAAGGCAAAATCATGTAAAGGCCTCAGGGTTCTGGAAATAAGAAACATTAAAAAATACCTGGTGACCTCCCAGAAATTATCTTTTGAGAAAATGTGGTTTTTAGGATTTATAAAAAGTAGGTTATTAGTTCAGGGTTTGAGTAGTAGAAGTAGTAAGTTGTTTTGCATCACTGGTTAAACATGCATGTGACTGCATTATAATGCAACCTATACCTTAAAGCCTGTCTCTGTATTTCCCTGCAGCTTACCCTCAGACTGTCATGCCTTTTCCAGTCACCTGATTTCCACACATATATGAGATAACGACCTGTTTCCTGCATATCCACCAGTTTTCCAAGAATCAATTGAGAAGACCCACAGCAGCACAAGATCCATATGGGTCTCTTTATGGGTATCTGTAATGTTGCATAGCACTCTCAAGTACAAAATATACAATTGTCAACACCTCTAATGCTGATGTTTAACAAGCTGGGAGAGTTATGACATTGCTTCTTGACGAAACACTGTTTATCCATCCTGCCAGTGTCTCTGTACAGGCACAACACGTACAGGGTTCAACCCCAGGGTGACAACACGACTCCAGGTTATTGCTCCCAGCTGTAATAAGCCACATAGCCTTCTCTAAAACCACAAATTGTTCTATTTGTGTATGCTAAGCTATGCTAATGGCTACATCTCAGTGGACACAGCATCGACACTGAGCTTCTTATCAAACCCTCACCACAAAATCAAATTAGAAAACTCCTCCAAAAATGTTGTAAACTCCTTCAAAACATGATAACAGCTCTGCAAAAAAAAATGAATATCACATTGGCTGAGACTGAAAAAGCTCTTTAACCAGCTCCCTGTGGATCCTCCACACTGAAAAGAAAAAGTAATGGAGAGCTTTTCTGAGCTGTGGATGACAATTTTGACAAACTCTTAAAAGCTCATGCTTCGACTCCAGGAGGACAGTGTGTGTTTATAACGAGTGGGCACAGGCTTTTCCACTCACTCCAGACATCATTTTATTAATGTCAACTATCATGCATTAGATATTTAAATTGTTCCTGAGTCTATATCCTGCCTGTGCGTAACTCAGGCTGATTTATAGCATGTTGATAATGACAATTATGACCTACTCAGCTTAACTAATAACACACAAGACTGTCTGACTGCACCTCTGTTCCAGAAGCCCGTAATCAAGCAGCGGGGCCGATCTCTGACCTCATGATGTAACCCTTTTTTCTTAATTGGTCTTTTCTGTGATGATGTTTTGAAATTAATTACTTTTATGAGAGCTCCTGCCTCCTTGCATGCGCACAGTGCCGCTGTGTTTTACAAGCATCAGGCAACCCAACCGGCTTTCGTGGCATAACTGTCAGCCTGATTGATTACGGCTGCAAATGTCTAAAGGTTGAGCCTCTCACCTCTCGACATTTTACTACGTTTTTTTTTTTTTTTGGTTAACTTTGACTCCAAACTTGACGAAAGGATAACAAAAGCGGCAAAAATCCCAAACAGTGGAAGAGGCCTGAGAAGAATAAATGTCAGCAAGAGAGCGGGCAAGCGGAGGAGAGCTTTCATACCGTGGCTAAAGAACGTGAAATGTGATATCATGAACGAGATTGTACGTTTTCTCTGCTGCAAAACACGGTGTCTAGCTGGAAGTGTGTGATAGTGCAATTGTTTTGCTACTGTGCTGTCAAAATGATAAAAGGTTAAATTTGCAGGGCTGCAGTGAGTTGCTATCGGAAAGTGATGAGAAAAGCAGGGGCCGGCTAATTAGCCTTAGCTTCAGTTGAAGAAAAGATGTGATAGAGACAGAGTTGGTGTTGCTTTGCACTTTTGGTGACAGCTCTTAGAAAGTAAAGGGGTTACGTTTGTTGCTTAATTAAGTAAACAGATGTTAATGCCAGCTAAGAAGCACACAGTGTTTAAGAATTTATCCATGGTTTCATGAGCTGAAAACATTCTCAGTGTAGTTTCATATAGCCTCTAGCTTCTTTCTGGAGCTCTATGAGTCTGAGTCTCTCTGCTGATTGGCTGTTTTCTGAGCGGGCGAATGAAAACATAACGGTTTTTACGTAAACGCTAAAGAAAAAGAGAAACCACATCCTGTGAGGTTGGACAGTTGGTTTGGGTGGGTTGGCTTGAGGGATGGCTAAAAGTAGTGACTGCTTATTTGTGACATCATAAAATTACAGATGGCTGGTTTTACGGCTCAGTTGTTGAATACAGGTGCATCTCTGTGGACTGAGGCTTAGATACTTGAACAATTGAACAATTTTAAAATAAACCATGACCTGTTTTTCAGCTTCTACACTACTCACAAAAAGTTAGGGATATTTGGCTTTCTGATGAAATTTCAGCATGCACCTAAAATCCACTCTAAACTTTACAGGTGAACTTAATTTGACCTTCTCTAGGCTTTTGAATGCACATGTCCAACTGTTCAGTGTTTCAGTGCTTAGAACATAACATGCTGTTCTCTAACAAAGTGATTAACCACAAAAATCTAAATGTGCCCAAATGTTCTGGTTCAGTGACAGTTTGTATTGAAACAGTCCTCTTCATCCTGCTGTTCACATTCTGACATCATGAGACAGTCCATCAGCAGTACCTGGACATGTCCAGGCTTCAGACAGGATGTTGTCAGAGGGAAGTGTCCACTGAGCTTAGAGTGTCACACAGTGTCATCAGCAGGTCGGACAGAGACACAGAGAGACTGAAAGAATCACAGAAAGGCTGACAAGTGGACGTCCTTTGGTCACATGACAGCATACTGACACACTGACATTTTTTGATGTGGTATACCCATCACTGTTGCTAGCATTGTTTGAGAGGAAGAAATTACCGTTCCATACTTCTACTTTCATGATATAATATCACTGTAGCATGAACCTTTACATTTTCCATAAATTTCATCTGAAAGTTGAATATCCCTTACTTTTTGTGAGCAGTGTATACAGGGGAGTGAGATAAATTTCCCCAACCGTTTCTTACTTCCAGTGAAGAAAATCTATCAAAGAAGTAAAAAATCTCATTTTGAGACTAAAAAAAACAGGTTCCATTTCAAGAAATTGATTGTTGTCATGAATGCTAGTGAAAAAACTTTCGACTCTGTGAACACACCAAGAGGATAAATTCAAAACAACAAAAGTTTGAATGTACTGTGATGGAGGCTAAACTGAATGAATCCAAAATTTGATCTGTTCTTGGATAGATCCAGTAAAAACCTTCCCCCTCAAGCTTCAATAATCTTACTAACATGGTCACTTTGTAGATGTGTTAACCTGCACATTTTACTCACTGGGCTTTGACTCTACTTTCCCCATCAATGAAAGGTCATTGCAATATCAAAATATAAACTAGAGTAATTGAATAGTAAAATGAGTTTAGTCAAATGATTAGTGAGTGATGAAAAAGAAAATATTAACTTGAGGTTAAATGTATAAAGCTTTATATTTGTTACTACATTGCACTTTAATTATTGGAACAATAGTACTATTTCCTGGGGCAAGCTTTTCCTGCCTCTCTCTGTGTTTGAGGCTCCACAGCTGTACAAGCAAGTCATGAAAATTAAAGCAGTTCAGAAGCTTATAATCTTGACATAGCGTCTACTAAATCAAAGAGGAGGGATGGATGGAACATGGTCTTGAGGCAGTCAGCTGACAAACCCTTTATATGTTTTGCGGGCACAGAAAGAAAGAAAGAAGAGCTTGGGTACCAGGGCCTTCATTACCAAAAGGTTGAAGTGTTTTGCATGAAGAAAGGCACCAGTTTGAATGAGACTCAACTCTGCTTTTGAACTATAAAAGTAAATTTAGAAAAAAGAGAAAAAAAAAGAAACAGAGAGCTCCTGTTCCATTTCAATAAACTAATTTGTACAAAGACATTATGCTTTTGTACTTCCTGACGGGTCATTGATCTAATTAATTTATGTGGCCTGGTGTGAGGACACATGGCTCCTTGATGATGAACGGTGGAGGCTATTCAAAAGACACCATTCCTTAATCCTGGCAGGTTTTAATTTCCTTCGTCAGATACAAGTTATAGTAAATGAAAACACACCGAATCAGTGTCCTGGAATACTTCAAAGGTGGAGACAATGACACTGACGGGAAAATGCCTCACATACTTTGGTTAAAATTCATTACTTGAAAAGCTGTTTGTGATAGAGCTGCCTCTGTGTTTTAATATGCAATCCTAAATGAAATAATGAATATGCAGTTTTGTTTCATTTCATTCTTATGAATGTCCTTTTACAGGAGACAATATGCCTTTTTATTAACCTGAGAGTGGCAGACAGACACACAAGGCAATCCATTTATGAATACTGAACATGTGCAGGGAGAAGCAATTTAGTCTCTAGAAATTGGAATCAGAGAAATTATTGAGTTCCTACCAAAATCCTTGTTAGATGAAAGCCCTTGGTCTTAGAACTAATGTATCAGTGCTGGGAAATCTCACGCAGGACAAAGCCTGTCGAAACTCAACACTGGTCTCATTTTCTGTTTTTGAAGTGCAGCCAGAACTGAAGAGTTAATTTCCAAAGCTTCCTGCCGCCGTTTCATGATTCAGTATTTCCAGGATCCAGATTGCACAGTTATGTTACCCATGTTGCGATTGATGATAGAAACTTTCCTCATTTTGTGCCATTAATTGTCCGACAGATGTGGACTTTAAAGCAATTTATTAAATGCGTCATTTGATGTTGAGCTGCCAGGGATACACAAAAAGGAGAGAATGTCACACTGAGACTAATTTGTACTGTCGCACTAAAAGTCAGGAACATGAATTTACAAAAATAAAATTCAAAAGGAAAATAGCTAAGTAGCATCAGCCAACTGTGTCCTGCTGTAAAAAAAAAATCATGCTATTCAAGCCTTACCTTTCTCCTACTGAACTTAGCATGCTAACCAGATAGCCCGGAGCCATCTTGTTACTGTGTGATAATGACTCATTGTAGCCTCCAATCTGCCCTGCAGATGTAGCAGTGCTCAAAGGCTGCTGTAGGAGCATTACAACCTTCCTAAAAGGACAACAATTTGGATGAATTCATAAAATCATGTCAAAATATTAAACATAAGTGCTACATAAGATACTTCACTTTAATTTATTAGGCTTGATTGAACTTATCTGCCAATGTCTGGGACTACCTTTATTTACTTCAGTTGGGGTAATACATTTTATTCAATTTTATTCAATTTACTAATGTTGACTAAATCCAAAAAGGTCAATCCAACTCATTTGAATTTGTTCATACCCCAGTCAATCAAACTGGCCCAACTGAATTGGTTAACGCTGAAAGAAAGTCATTTAATCACATGGAAATACCTTTACTGACTGAAGTGTTACCTTTGAGTTTATACTCAAACAGGTAAGGGTGAAAACATAAGACAAAACAAAGAGCTTCCACTATAAACTGTATTTACCAAAGTGACCGAGGAAGATTAATAGCAGAAATGCACAGAAACCAAACGCAGTGAGTTCTCATCCAATCAGAAAAGATCAGCGCTGCAACCCACTCACACCAAAGTTACTGAACCCCATGGAAAGAACTGCCAGGGACTTTTCTGGGGGTCGATCAATTACCCCAGAACTAAATTTAGACCTTGGTTCCTGCGGTCGTAATGCACATAATTCCTCAAAAGTGTTCTAGTTCCTGAGGAAAGTAACTATGGTGGAAAACTTAAAATATCCCCTAAAAATGATGCAGCATATATGAAAAATCCAGATCAACATTTTCCTTTGTCCAGGTACAGCTGGATTACCAACTGGGCAAAGTTGGAAACTGCCCAACTCTTTGTTCTGCATATTTTGGCCAATATACGACTAAATAAACCGATTCCATTTCCTCCTTCCTACGGCCATCTGTTTACACTTGTCACTCACCACCAAAGTGAAGTGGCTCAGTCCTGTGTGACAGCAGGTAATCGCACTGCTGACAAACTGCAGCTGTTTGCCAATTCTGAGCCATGGCTTGGCGTATTTCGGTGAGAAATGGATTCAGAATTTCAAACTGATTCTTTTTGTTTTTTTGTTATTGTTTTTTTCATTGGCAGCTTTATCTGAAACTGTGTATCTCAGATGTGGGAACAGACTTGTTGGGTCCAGACTCCAGACAGGAAACAACCTGTCAGAGTGATGTTGACTTTACTGTCAAACATGGTTTGAGAGATTTGCTGATTAACTTGCAATGAGAGACCAGAGTGATGCACAGGGATGTATGTTTTTGTCCCAATGCCATTTTTTCATTTACTGCTATATGTTGCCACTGAGTGCAAAGAATCAAATGACCCTCACATACCTGAGAGTGGCTCATATAAAGAACCTTCTCTGAAAGGAATAGAAAGAATTTCCCCAAGTTTGTTTAGAAATCAGATCCTGTGTGAGAGGTTCGACCTTGGTTTCTTCTTTTAAAATGGTTGCAAAGATCAGATTCACAAATTCGGGACCAATGAAAAAACATAGTGATTTAGATTCCGCAAGTGATTTTTTTTTTTAAAGGTCTTCTCCAATCTCCCCTTCACTCAGAGCTGAAAGGAATCCAATAGATACAAAGTTCTGTCCTCTTTGCCCAAAGGCTGAAGTTCTTTTGTTTTTCTTTTCGCTCTGCTGTGCGGTTTATCCACGCGCAGCACTAACAAGGGGGTTGACCATATGATAATCTCATTAATCAAGACTCAACCACAAGGAGGCTGCAGCTTTCAACAAGAAAGCCATTACAATAAGAAGTTGTTTTTTAATTAAAGCTGCCCTTAATCTGCGACACACAAACGCACACACTTACAAAACAGGAGTGGTGCTGCGAGCATGTTTTGACTCCATATATCACCCATGTGCCTGCGCATAAGCAAAGCAATTATAGCATCGAGAGCCGAACAGAGACAGAATGGAGCGAAAAACAAGCACATGATGAGCGTGTCCCCTTGAATTGATGGGTTTGAAACGGCAAAGTATTTATGTTGAATGCAGCTCCACCGGAGGGCCTGGGGAGCTCCGTCACCCATCTCCCTGCCTCCGTGCTCTGCTCATCATCCCATTCAAATGAAATGTAAATCCCCGCTCTCCCTGGTTCCTACCATGTCAATACCTCTTTGACTCCCACTCAGCCCCCCATCTATTCAGCATCTCTCCTCCCTCCCAGACTCTCTTTCTCTTCACTCTAGCACTCTCTCTCGCTCACTCAGTCTTCCTCCACCAGCTCTGGCTCCTTCCAGCTACCTGCTGCTGTTTCCCCCTTCTCTCCCATTATTTCTGGCTTGCCAGCGAGTGTTGCTGATGAATACTGGCTGCAGCCAACTAAGCAGGAGAGTATTATCCTGCCGAGCTCAACAAATCAGCCTGGTTTCATAAATACATTGGTTATACTTTTTCTTTTTTTTGTTCTAGTGACTGTGGGTGAGATCTCATTAACTCCAACCAAATTTAATTGCAATTACTAAGAGTGCTCTTGGGGCCTGTATATTGTTTTTTGTGTGCAAGTGAAATGAGTGTGTGCAGTGACATTCAGTGTATCTCACGTACAGGAGGAAGGAAACACAGCACTATAACTAATAAACAATATGGTATACATGTTTTTTTTTAATTATTGTTATTATGTCTGTTGTTGTATTATGTTTGATTTTTATGCTTCGGTTTAGCTCTGTTTATTACTGGCAAGCTGAAATCAATGTCAGCTGTCAATCACACAATCTCACGAAACCAATTATACTTCTATCTTAACATTACATCTGTTGATTTCTCATTTATATTTACACATTAAGTTGAATCTCCTCTCTGAGTGACTGACAGCTGCTGCGAGTTCGAGGAGATATTCTTTAAAAAAAAAAACATCAGGCTGCATTGTTGAAGGATTTAATCATGATTTTGCAGAAGCCTTTTTCTGCTCCTGTCAGAATGGCTGGGTCTTTTTTACTTTTTTATTTTTTTTCTTCCATCTTTTTTGGAAGGTTATTTCAGCAGATTAGCGGACAGTTTTATCCTGACTGGGTTATGATGAGTAGGCAAGTTGCATTTTGGCATCTTACTCAAGGACACTTTGACAGAAACTAATGAGCACATGGTGTCAAACCTGCCCATTTGGTAAATAAATAACCTTTGGGCCACCTTGAATTAGTGGTCACAAGAGAAGCTGCATGATTTTGATAAATTTGTTTCTCTGTAGACAGTTTTAACCAGTGATCAATGTCAGTGGCATGAGAAAGCAGCAATAGGGACCATGACAAAAAACAGATTTGGCAAATTTTGAATGAAGACAGCGACAAAAGTCTGGTCACTAACACATTTATTAATTTCCCCACATATATACCTCTTCAACATTGTAAGAAATGAAAGTAAGCCCAACTGTGGCTTTGAATTGTTCTGACACACTGAAGGATTAAGTGTTCCTTCATGGGTTGGGAAAAGGTGACATTTTGGAGATACATACACACAACAGCGATGGTAGGCGGCTGATGGAGGACTGAGATTTTTATGACAACCTCCCTGTCCCTGGGACGGATAACTCTCTGAAAATTCAGTTTTGGTGGCAATGTGGTGACACATGGGCTTTGCTGAGCTTTTATTTGAAATGAAAACTTGACTTTGGAACAGAAACTCACTGTACAGGTTGTATATATAGTCAAGAGTATCCAGAATAAGTTACCTTCAAGCCAATGGCTACACACCCCCAAGACAAACATGGTTCAAAAACATCAAAACCATACCAATGAGCCAAAATAGGATAAAAAAAAAAGTGATCATTCTTCAGTGCAGCCTGCAATATCAACCACCATTTGATGAAATCTTCATACGAAAGGAATCAAGTGTTCACAGAACAGTTGACGTGGAGCTATCATCAGAATAGGAGATAGAGCTAGAGATAGAGAGAATAGAGCTGAGCACAAAAACACAGTTGTAGTCTTAGACAAAGTTTGTTCAGCTTTTGTTTATCAGTGTTTTGTGAAGTATTTTCCTCTTTAAAACATTTCACAGTAACTTCGACAGAGGTTAAGGTGAAGCGCAAAGATCAGTAGGCACCAACACTTTTTCATTAAAAAGTAAATAAATCTATGAGTGGAAACAGAGACAGTGGAGCAGACTGAGAGATTTATTTCATTGTTGCAAAAGAACCAACAAGCAAACACACATAAAAAGCTCTGTGTTACATCCATGGGCTTATTATAAATATCAGTTCTGTGTGTAATTAAGGAGCGAGCCAAATTGTGTGTTGACACAGAATGGCGGTGTGTACTAATGGCCCAATGCCCCACATAGGCTTGCAGTGTTGTGCCCGAATGCGTTCAATGAACGATCGCTTACGAACTCGTTCATATTTTGGGCGAGCGTGAACTGAACGTACTGTATTTCCGCTTGATGGACGTTATTGAGAACGCGTTCATTCTGGCGTTTGTGAACGGCGCTCTCTCACGGTGTGACTTCGTTCAAGAGTGCCACAGAGAACCCAGCTAAAACACAGCGTAAACAGGCCTTAATATGTAGCAGAAAAAACACCCAATCTGGCAACACTAGCCACCAGTGTTGGAAGTCACGTAAACATGACGTACCACGCGTCTTTCAGGTCAGTTGTCATGGAAACATGACACTCTGCTAGCAGTGTGTCATTTGCAGCGTGCAGCGTTTGGACCCAAGTGAAAACAAATGTGTGTATGAGCTGAAAAATGAAACAATGTGTCACTATATACTCTACCAGTACTGTCTGTGTGAAAACATCCACTGTGGCTGCACTTGCTGTTTTTAAGGGAATTGTTATTTATTCCCAGGTTATATATGTTCTTTTTCAGTTGTGCTGACTGTCAAACTGACAATGAAAGAAATTATGGCTTTCTTTTATTGTATTCCAGGCCTTATGATTTTTTAAATAACACACCAATATCGGTATTGGTACTTGGTACCGGCCGATACCCACAGCACAAGTATCGGAATTGGAATCGGGAGAGAAAAAATGGAACATCTCTATCTCTATCAATCATTTTGAAAAATAATAGCTCGCAACAATGTATTGAAAAAAAAAAACTACGAACTAGTTCATTTTTGGAACCATGAACTATGAACTGAAGTAGTTCGTTTTAAAACTTGTGAACTGAACTTTGAACTAGTACCACTTTTGCAACTGCCAAGTGCAAATCTTAGATATCATGTTAAATGCACTACATTATAGCACTCTTGTCTTCCACATGGGGTTTTGACAACTCCCTCTGTAATATTGTTTCAAGTAAAGCATCGATTTCCCACATCATCCTGAAGAAGTTCCATGCAGTGTCACACCTACACCTTACCAGTGCTTCCTGTGGCTTCTCTCTCTCTTTCTCCTTATGGGTGGTCCTGGGGTGCTGGCTCCTGTGGTGGGTGACACACCTGGTTTCCATCTTCTCATCAAGCACAGGCGGTATATGCCACCCTCTCACTTGCTTGCCGCCAGTTCCTTGTTTAAACTCCCCTGTAACGGCAGGCCATTTTCAGTAGCCTGTAGTTCCCTGTGAATTGTGTGACATGTACCTGTGTTTTTCCTGTGTGCCCAGGACTCTGCCTGGCACCAGTTCTGCCTGCCGCTTCCCCGGGGTTCACCACACTACGGCTCCTCCGCTGCACTCCTCCACTGCTCTGCTGCAAGTCGGTCGCCCGGCCATTCCCCTCTGCCATCTCCCTATGCTTCCTTCCCCTTGTGGTCTAATAAAACCATGTGTTTTGCGCATCATGTGAGTCTGCACCGTGGGTCTTTTTTTGGTGCACAACCACTCATTGCGACAGTCTGAAATCCATTGTTATACTTGCAGGGAAGTTTTTCCCGCTTCTTTTGGCCAAATGTCATCATCCAGATCCATTCCAAACAAACATTCAGCACCACTGTCTGTTGCAAGAAAAAGAGAATATTCTCTGTCAAGTCAATTATATGGTGTCAGCTCAAAACAGAGGTTATCTCAGGGTGATTTTCACACAGAGCTAGGTCTGGCGCATACTCTTTACAATATTCTACCCCATCTTACATTGTTGCCATGGGCAGATTGGAGGGTTCAGCTGAAGACTTACTTAGGGATGTGGACAGCTGAGCCCATTCCACTCGGCGATGAGTTTCAGATACCAGGATGAGATTGTGGAATAGGACCAGAGTAATCCCAGGTCACCTTCACACATACAGCATCAATTCCTATAGGCTCCAGCTACCCTCCATGTCTTCTTCTACATCCCCCCTTCACTCATTCCTTGTCTGTCCATCTATCTGTGGTGGTGTTGTGTTTTCTTTTTTTTTTTTTCTCTCTCTCTCTCTCTCTCTGCTCAAATCCCTCCAAACACCCACTAGCATGGCTAAAGCCATTTGTAATAAGGGAAGGCTTGTGTAGTCAGAAACATACAAATACACAGTTTAAATTACAAAGCGGGACTGTGATAGAAAAGAAAAATGGTCTAGTTACACAGTGTGTGAGGACACATTGCACATTGTAAAGTCGAAAAATAGCAGCAGTAGATGAAATAAAATAGCTTATTTATATCACATTGCTTCTGTTAGGGTCATGAAGTTACAGAGATCTCTGTGCTAAGCTAAGATAGTTATGTATTAGATTATTTATCTGGTGTTATGTTACTACTTTTTGAATCTGGCTCACTGGCTTTGCTTTTAACATAGTGCTAGGATGGCATATCTGGTTTTAACTTGTTTAGGTATTATAAATAGATTAAGCTACTAATTTATGAGGTATGACAAAGTCTTAACGTATTGACCCATCAATATAAAACTTCCTTTAACAGGAAACAGGAAGCTGTTGATAACTTAAGTTTAGCTAAGGTTTTCTCTCAAGCTGGCCCTTAACTGCAGTACATAGCATTTAGTGTTTACTGCTATGCTTATTCATACAGGGTCACAGGAGGCTGGAGCCAATCCCAGCTGAGGGCAGGGCATATCTAGGCACACACTCACATTGTTACATCCTCCATGAGTTTGTCCTGTTTTATTTTGAAAATCCCTTGTCTTCTTATTGGCCTCTTGTGTTTCCCTCCTTCAGTCCGCACCTGCACCACCCTAATGTCTTGCACCTGTGTCTAACTGTCTTCCCCTTGTCTATGTAGATCACATGTTGCCAATTCGTCTCTCTTTCACCTTCCCGTGTGGTTTGGTCTTCTTTTGATTTGTACTTTGCAGTAGACCAGTTGCGCTCCTCTGGTGTTGTCTGGGACTTACGCCTGTTGACCTTTTTGTTTGTTGCTTTGTTTTTTTTCTGGTTTGGTGACATTTTGTATTTGCCCATTTGCTTTCCCCTCAATAAACCTTGTTTTCATCCACCTGCGTCCCTGAAGTCTGCATTTGGGTCCTGCATTTCTTCTCTCAATCATGGCAACATTCAGTAGAGTCGCCATTCAACCCAGTGTGCATATTCTTGGACTTGGAGAGAACCCACCCAGAAAAGCCCCAAGCCCAGGAATTAAACCCACAACCCCAGGATGAGGAAGGGCTAACCACTGTTCCACTGTGCTGTCTGTTTAGGTTTTTTTAAGTTTCATTTCTCTTTGTCTTTCTATGTCATAGATTGGTTATAGTAAGACAAATGCCAGCATGACTTTAATAATAGAATGACTTACAGAAAAAGCACTGTTTACTCCTCAATCATATTTGTCTTAAATATCCTACGAGTTATCTTATGGCTCTCTGTACAGCAACAAAAAGCTCTGCCAGTCTGCCAGTGCTCCTGGTCAGCCCTCCTGAGAGCACACTAATAATATATTGTCTATATAGGACTACCTCATGCAACCCCACATAAAAAAAACCCATACCATCCCTTTAAACGTCACTTTCTTTTCAGACTGTGTATTCTGATGAGAAACCGGTGAGCTCTTTGCGGTGACTGGAGCGAGATCCCTAATGTATGACAGGTTACACATGTGAACTGGAGGGTACACCCAGCAGACACAAAGCCCCATGGCGTGCAGCACGGAGGAAAATGAATACTGTATTACCCAGTGGAGTTGACTACCCTCCGCCCCACTGCACAGAAATACACTGAATCAAAACATGCTTTGTGAACCTACATTAATCAACACAATCCATTTAAAAGATGGGAGCACAATAGGAAGTTGCATGAAATATTTAATTTATAGAGTAAGTCTCTGGGCAGGCAAAGCATACATGTTTATTCCCCTAATGTTTTCCAATGAATTGCAGTGAATGCATTCTCCTTTTAAATTTACACTGAGATTAGAAGGTGGTGACTAAAGCAGCATCCTCATTTTCTCCCTGCAAATTATGTTTAGAGCTTTATAAGTTCAGAGTCACTGACAATTTCTTCTTTACCATGAGTATCTCTCTGCTCCTGCTGCCGTCCATCAAGCCAAGCAGTGAGGAGGAGGGGAAAAAGCGTGCAGTTCTGCCCTCTGGTGTTCACTATTATTATGCTTTGTCTGCTGGTTGCTCTCTTGTGGAGACAGCATCTCCTGATGTGTGCACACATGCCATTTCCATAATTGCTTGACTTGATGACTATCCTTGATTGATGTTTGTGCATATTGTCAGGGCATCAACATGAAAGATAGATGCTGACAAGGCAGAGCGGAGAGGAGGGTGATTCATTTCTCATGTCTACATGAGGCATAAATCCTAAATGAGGGTGCTCATCCCGTGGAAAAGGTGCACAAGCTAAGTTTTAGCAACAAGGTCGAACCGTGGTGAAAATGTGACACACCACTTCAAAAGTGTTTTTAACCGTGCTGACTCTAAAAAATGAATGAAGACAGACTTAGGACCATCTGATCATGGATTCACAGCCAGCTGGTTGAATCCTGTGTCTGCGAGCTTCTGATATTGCAGTAGCAGATCACAGATGCATCCTTTGATCTCGGCAGAAGCTCGTATGCCTAATGTAGATACTGTAGATTCATACAATGATATATACATACACACTGCAGGCTGGCTGACAGCGAGGGGGAATTTAAGGACAGAAATCGAACTCACAGCAGAGTTTATGACTCTGTCACTGGCTTTCACCTGAGATAAACTTGCTATTCTTTATAGCTGTTTGAGTGCTGCGCTTGAGAGCTGTTTGAAGGTGCAGCAGAGCACACAATGAGTCAAGTCTGGCTGAAGTTGCATTACAGAATGAATGTAGATACACTTTAACTGAAAGGAGTGCAGCCCGCTCCACTCAATGTGATGTGTCAAGTGATGCCATCGAGGTTGGCTTGTGCTGTCGCTTAGAACGAAGGAAAAATACAAAGCTGTCACTCTGTTGCAGTGGAAATCATCAAATCATGTGTCTGGTCTGTGAAATTTGAGTTTGCATGTCACATTAGAGCAATGCATATACTGATTGGATTTACACATGAGAAATTTTAGCTTTGTTTTGTCTAATTATTGTCACATTCATTCCATTTCAGTGGACCAAAGGTGACAATAATCTGTATTATACTTGTCTGTGTATTTTTAGTCTGTAACTATGTACTGTCGCTTTGGATCAGTGAGGGAAACAATCTAAAAGGAATCAGATCTGTGAACTTTGATGTATGACCCAAACACTGCAGTAATAATAAAAAAAAGAAAGAAAAAAAAACATTTTCAAAGGTTAGGATTGTATTGCTTTAACCAATGCTCTTATGCTATGGTATTTTGTAAGAACTACATGGACAGACCTGTCTACAAATGGTTTCATTATCTCTGTTTAGTTAAATAAACTTCTGATTCCTACTGAATGAAATTTAAAAGTTGAGCTGATTGATCATTAGACTGCATAAACAACTCTAATGTGAATCTGAATAAGCCTGTTGAATGTGCAGTAAGGCTGAATCTACAACTTGTAAAAACAACTGTCATTTGCTGGTTGACAAAGTAACACAAAGCCTTTTCCAGCTTGTACGTTCTTCTCGGTCCACGGCGTCTGGAAATTATTGGTGTCAGATAGCAGCGATGAAAAGATTTGTCACTGTAAATAGGAGTCAAAGAAACGCTGATACTGCCGAGCGCTCAACAGTTTCTGCAAGAACTGAACCTGAATCAATAATATTAAACTTGCTGAACCAAAATCAAAATGTGCAGTGAAGACTACAGCTTCTAATAGGGTGCGATGGACAGGTGTTATAACTTTTCATGCAACTACAGTAGGAGAAGAGAAGGTAAAAACATCTAATATGGAAAAGTCATAAATCTCCAAAGATAAAGTCTTGTATTTTATGTCATGTGAGGATCTTTCACTCATGGTCATCTGATGTAATATCACTTTTCAACAGAATGAAGGTTATACACAACCTATTAGCGAATTGAATTTGCATTTATTTTATAGTTTCTATTAAATGTTTAGCTACAAATTAGCAAATCAAGGTCAGACTGCTGTTTCCTTATTGACTGATGTAGGAAAAAGGACAATTTGTATGTAGCAGGTTGTATGATTCACTGATGTAAACTGACTTAAAGTATAATGAATGTATCAGCAGGATGTGCTTGAATGCATGATTGACAGGTGCAACAAGTAGCAACAGTGCAAAAGTCTCAGGCCCAAGGCTGCAGCTGCATCGAACAAGGAGGTTGGAACAAAGTTTTCTTTGGGTGAAGTGATTCAGAATCAGAACAGAGAGGAAGCTGTGTACTTAACTGTTGAACGAGAACTTGTTGAAAAGAATTGAAATCGTTTAGTTAACCCCTTAACACCCGCTGGCTTGTGGGTAGTGTTTCTTCTGATTAATGCTGGTCCTGTTAGGGGGGTTAGAAGATGATGGTGCAAAAAAAGAGACTGTCTCACATCTGGATATTCTGGAGCTGATCTTACCAGTACTAGTGGTATTTACTGGTATATGTATATGAAAGTTGTGGAGTTTTTAAAACTTTAGGTTTTACCATTGAAGCCTGATGTTTCTTTTCCTCTTCTGCTTTTCACTGGTTTCTCATTCTCATCACGTTTAACTTTCTAAGCCAGGCTGGCCTGAGAGCTTGAAGGCTTGTCCCTCTCAAGCATTACTGGGAGTTTGCCAAGACGGGCTCGGATGCTGCTGGATCCCACGGTGAACCATTTGGAGTGGGTTCCCTTAATTCTGCTGTCTTTCTGAACTGCCACATGCTCTCTGTCTGCTCTCTGTTCACCTGTTCACCAATCCAACATAATCCACACATAAGAACATCTTAAAACCAGTGTGGAGGTTGAGAGGATCTTCACTTGTGATACAAAACTCTCATTTCCTGCATCTTGGCATCTTTGATTGTCTTGTAGCACCAGGCAAAAACTAGTTTTGTCTGTGTTAGGGGTTAGGGGTTGTGAATTCCAGTTATTTCTGTTTTGTGTTTACCTCGGAGATCCCTTGTGTTCCTTTTTGTTATGTCTGAGATATTTGACCCGTGACCTTTTGTTGGATTTTTCCATTTGAGCTGCTGGAGACCTTCTTTTGTGTTTTTGCCCCTTCTTTGAAAATAAAAGGCTTCACCTGCCCCTGTGTGTGCTTGATTATGCTCAGTAACAAGGGTTGGTTTCCAGAAAGGAAGTTTAACAAACTCTGAGTTTCTCCCTGAATTCTGAGTTGGCTTACTGAGTCATCATTCAGGTCATGGACAAAGGAAAAAGAAACAGAATGAGAATTAACTACGGGAACAGCAGTCACGTAAACTTGTGCTCGTTCCTCTCTGGGTTTAAACCAATATGACAGGAGTGGGAGAGATTACTAGTCCATGTTACCGACCTAAAACCCCATGTCTTGCTTAGACTTCTTAATGGGCCAGAGTCATTCATGTATATTGTTTGTTTGGCCCAAACCAGGCCAAACAAACAAAAAAGTGCCTGGCTGGCGTCAGCGTCGATTCAGTGAATTTCAAAATAAACAACATACAGTACAACCAGCAAGATGATGTGTATTATAATCAAGAGTGTGTGCGTAGTGTAATTACAACTGAACTTATACAAAATGGAAAGTAATGGATAAATATTAATGGATTTTGTTTGCTTGTGTTTGACTGGATAGCCTACATATATATATATATATGCAGATGTCTTAGTAAATTAAAATCAATATGATGACAATGATGCTATAAATAATTACATACATTTGAAAAATATGAAAGCAAAACAAGTGCACTGAATTAATGGTAGCCTACTAACATAATATAACATTTACAGGTGCTACGCTTAAGTCTGTCAGTAGAGATGCTGGACCATCAGTGAGTGGGAGCACTGGTGTGTCAGGTGCGACCGTTAAAAAAAGTCGCTGCTATGCTCCTCTCTCAGCTCCTCTGGTGTGTACAGCAGAACATTTACAGATGGTCTAGGATGCAGCAGCCCATTAGCCCAAAAGGGCACTTGTCACTCGGCTGCTCATTGACCTACACAGGCTACCCATGGCCACCACAATCAAACTCAAATCACCGGTGCTGCCTTCAAAGTGACTCCTGGGTCTGCGTCTTCTTCTTGAACTCAGTCTTTCAGCCTTATTCTGCTGCTGCTTTCCTCCAATTTCAGTCAAGGCTCTCCTGCTCTGTTGTTCCCCAAGCTAGTGAATCCTATCAGAGCAGGAACGTCCTGCTCTGCCTTCGAAAAACTCTCAAACTCATTTCTTTTGAAAGCACATCCTTTTCTAAAACATGTTTAACCAGCACTTACTATGAACCACTGGTGAACTTCCTGTGTATAATCTCCTGTTTACACCAAGCTTCCAACTGCACTGAGGTTTACTGATGTTCCCCATAAAAGCATCTGTCAAATGACTAAATGTGAATGATTAAAACTGTGATGGGCAGTTACTTACTAACAGTGCATGTTGTTTTTTTTGTTGTTGTTTTTTTTATTATTTGTGAAACTCCACCATCTCTGAGTGAAAACACAGGTGCCGGGGAATGAAGTGAACATTATGCAAATGTGAGTCCTGTTCTGCTAAATTATTTTGGTTAGACATAGACCTTTTACCTCTCCATCCCTCTCTCATGCTGATTTCATGACAAATTGCAGTAGGTGCGTTGAAGTTCAAATAAAACACTGTAGAAAAATTCACTAAACTTTATTCCAGCTTTTTAAAAAATGAGCAGCAGCAGTCATCATGTATTACTTAAACATATGGTCATATACTTTCAGCCTGCTGATAGGCTCAGCTGTCATCAACACCTAACTTCTCAATCACACTACAGACCTGCTATTTATTATTTATTTGTTTCTTGTTTTATGTTGAAGTTCAGTGTCCTGTCTTGTGTCTGCCTCCCTGTCATTACCCCAATGTGTTTCACCTGTGTTAATTTCCCCACCTGTGCCTTGTTTTCTCCTCATGTATTTAACCCCAGTGTTTCCCTTTGTCTGTTTCTTGCCATGTCCTGCGGCGAACCGTGTTTCATGTCTTTATTCCATGCGACGTCCTGAGTGCTTTCCCTTCATTATCCTGATTTTTTTCGCTGCATAATTGCCTGAGTTTCCCCCTTAAGTTAAATGAATCCCTTTTGTTTCACCACTCCTTTGGATGTGAGTCTGCATTTGAGTCCAGATTTCCCTCAACCTGACACTGTCCTAATATTTTAGTTCTAAAAGAATGAATCTGAAGATTTTGTTTTTAATTGCTCCTGTTATGCAGTAGTTTAGGTTAAGTTTTTATTTTCCCTGGTGTGTAAACAGTACCAAAAATTAAAAAATAAAGAAAGAAACAAACAAACAAAACAAAAGCAATCAACAAAAGCCAAAGGAATATCACAAACGTGTCCACTTTCTTGAAGTAAACAAACCCCTCGATGTATGTTTGAATAGCCATCTGACGTTGTCTGTGAAAACATTGTGGTTTTGTGGGATGTAAATATCCTAAACAGCCTAAGATCCATCCGCTCCCATTATACGCTGCTGTGGCGATGCAGGGACAGACAGAACTACTGTCTAACAGGAGCAGTTAAAAAGAAAATCTTCTGATTCATTCTTTTAGATCTTAAATATTAGGAAACTATAGCCCCAGGTTGAATTTGCCTGGAATTGTCCTTTAATGCCAGACCATACTGTTATCTGTCTATACCCATACATCCATGTGCTTCACCTCCCTGATGGACCTAAAGTAAGGACCAACAAACAACAAAACATGAAGATATTACAGACTGTTTAATGTTGCAGCAGCAAAACAGCAAATCAATCAATAATCTAGTTAATATATTTTAAATAAACCTTGACACGAAACAGATATGTGATGATACATAGGATGATATGGCCCTGGTGGCCCCACATCTCCCTGTCAACATACTACAGCAGGTCAACACCTTTCTGACATGGATCAAGGAGAGTTACTCGGAACTCAACATCTCCAAATCTAAGGCAGGCTGCCTCTCTCTACCCTTTTCTTTGAACCCCTGTGGCTGAATGAGCAAACCGTGGAGCAGGTAGAGGCCCTCAGATCCCTGGGTACAGACATTGACACCCATCTGACGTTCTCCCACCGCACAGACACTGCAGCGCAGCAGCGCCTGTACCTGCTGTGGGAACTCAGGAGCTACATTGTCAGGCAGGACATTTTAACAGCTGTACAAATCATAGAATCCATTTTCACTTTTAATGTCACAGCCTGGTTCACCTCCATTTCCGCCAGAAATAAATCAAAGCTTTCCCAGATCAAGAAAAGCACTTACTCATTCTTCCTCATTGGAAAAAAAAAACGACAACTTTGCACGTATCCTTGCACTCTCAAAGTCTATTGATTGTTTTATGTCCAAATTACTGATTTTGTAGCTCAGTAACTTGTAGTGACTGAGTTTTTATGTACATGAGCAACATCAAAGAAAATTAAGGTAAAGTAAATAAAGTTTTCTGAATCCCAAACTTGAATATTCTGTTTTAAGTTTAATCCAGATAAGAGTCACCTCCCAAAGATCACCTGACAGTTATGGTGCAAAGATTTTCTTTCCTCTGTCCGACCCTTTTAGACCTGTTTACGTATACTTACATATAATGTACATTACATACATAACTTTCCCAAGAAGGGAGAATCTCTCTTTCCTCCATCTTTTGGCCATTGTTTGGTTTTACAGCTCTAAAATGTGAGTGTCCACAGTGCAGAGAGGAGGTCTGTTCTGTTCTGAGTGACTGCCTGATTACACAGTGCTGCTAATCAGTGTTGAAACATCTGTTAACACCGGGACATGTTGGATGCACAAACTGCTCAAAACAGACCAGTCAAACAAGGGCTGAGTTCCAATTCATTAAGCATGCTGTTACTCA
>OMNW01034802.1:4021-19029 GCA_900303245.1 Selene dorsalis | reverse complement strand
AGGGGGGAGGGGGGAGGGTGGGTATTTTAGGATTAAATAACAGAATATTCAAACAAATATGAGTTGATTTCATGGACTCAAGGTTAACCTCACAAAACAGACATCATGCTTCAATTCACATCAGATATTGATCACAAAGACAAACTCTATAGATATTAGGTTGAGACAGACAAATAGATGTAGAGACCTATTTAAAAAATGTGTTGCCACAGAGCCAAACATAATAAACACATGGGTTACATAAATGTGATATATATGCACATGTACGTCGCATTTCATACCCTGCAAATGTGCACTATACTGTAGCTTTACAGTGAGGCTACAGTGAGAGCAGCTCTCTAGTAAGCCAGCAGATGGTGCTGTCATACAAGTTTTCACCTCATAGCCACTCTGCTGTCTACAGTGGCAACCACACAGTGAAACCTAAACTGATTTTTTTTTTGGTCAATATATAAAGAAATTGGGAAAATGTGATTTACAAAGTCATATTTACTCACTTCTCCCTTTGTCCATCTCTTTAGAGATTCCACATAATCTCTCCTCTTCAACTGACTGACTGACATTGATTTGAATAAAACACAGTCTGATGAGATGGAAATAAAATCAAACTTGCATCTCCTACATGCACAACTCACGAAAAGTTATAGTGGGGTTTGGGATGAAATTTCAGACTGCACCTAAAATGCACTCTAACCATTACACTTTATTTGACCTTCTCTAAGCTTTTGAATGCACATGTCCAACTGTTCAAAGTTTCAGTGACAAAGTTTTCAGTTTGTCCAAACAGTCCTCTTCATCCTGCTGTTCACATTCTGACATCATGACACAATCCATCAACAGTACCTGGACAACACAACCTTCACTGAGCTTAGAGTGTCACAGAGTGTCATCAGCAGATTGGACAGACACACTGGAAGAGTCACAAAAAGGCTGACAGATGGACACTGTAATGGCAATTTCAGTGTTTTTGTGTTTCAACCACTTGAGATGGCCCCAGAGATGTGTTTTAACCATTTGTGAATTGTGATGTCTAGACCTCCTTAATTTCCCACCTACTGGAGACCCAAAACCACACAGGATATCCCAAGTGTGAAACACACCCTTGGGGCGTTCCTCAGGGATAAATGTTTGTTGTGGTATACCCACCACTGTTATTAGCTTCTGTTTCAATACATTGTTTGAGATGAAGAAATGACCATTCCATACTTCTACTTCACTTTAATGATATGATATCACTGTAGCATGAGCCTTTTTACATTTTCCATCAATTTCGCCCATAATTCGAAAAAACTTGAACTTTTTTTGTGAGTAGTATGAGTGAGTATGACAGGAACTGACTGAATATTTTATTTTATTTTTAGTTTTTTTCTGATCAGGTAAACAGTCCTTTTTGTGCAATTCATCATTTTCAAATGCCAGCAAAAGCAATTTCCTCTCTGAGTCAAATACATAATTTGAGTACAATCCATCTCGAAATTACAATCTTTAATGGACGAGCACCGTTTGAGCATTTGGAGAAACGCTTCCTCCTGGTCTTTCCATCTGAGCCATCATCTCATAGTCTTTGTAGACGCACTTTGTAACGCACAAAAATGGCTCTCCCCTGTGGTGGAAAATGTGTGGCCAAAAGTATCATTTACTTTTTATCCTGACATCTAGACTGAGTAACTCACAGGTTTCCATGACAACTCAGCTTGAAGATGGTTGATGGACAATGGGCAGTGGCCGATGCTGTGGCTGAAAACCGCACTTAGAAAATGTTCAGATTTGGGTTTGAAACTTTATCATAGATAAACCAAATGATGCCTGAATGAGAAACCTTGGTTATCTATGCAAGTCAATCAGTGTCCAGTCTGCTGGCTCACCTGAGCAATGGCAGAGCAACAAGGTAGAGTCTTTATGTCAAGAATTATAATTAAATGAAGCCACAGGAAATTGTTAAATAAAAGAAATAAAACTAAAACCAGTTGGTATTGTTTGCTTGTAATAACTTGGTCCTCAATTAAAGATGGTCCAGATGGGTTTTAATAGGTTTCAGTGTATTCCGTTTAAGAAAGTGCACTTCAGCAATATGACATTGTACACTTACTCTGGTCTGGAAAATAGCCCTGTGATAGACTGGTGACCTGTCCAGGGTGTACCCCGCCTCTCGCCCTAAGTCATCTGAGATGGTCTCCAGCTCCTCCATGACCCTAGGAACTGAGGATAAGTAGTTCAAAGGATGAATGGATGAATGTATGAATGAATGAGTCTGAAAAATGGACCAAGAGTTCTCCATTGAAGTCCCTAAACTATTTGTTAAACTCCACATGAAGTGACATGCCAGTGAAGGAGACTCACCACAGCTACTCACTTATCAGTTTAGGAGCACATCTGGTAAGGAATAACAGCTGTACACAGCCTTGGATGTGGAGAAAAGATATATGAATCAAAGATATGTATTTCTAATGAACATTGTGTAGATGTATTCCATCTCTCAGCCGTTCAGGGAAGCTAAACTAAAACTCATATTTATTCATTTTAAACCTTTTGGGAGCTTTTGTGTGGCGTTAGATTCAATGTGTAAATGTTCTGCCTCTGGCCTTAATTACCTTGGCCGAGCTGACATTTTGGGTGAGTGGCGCAGCTGTTGTTACATAAACCTGCTCTGTGGGGATAGAAACTGCATCATCTACACTTAGTCACTGAATTCTTTTTCTCAAATCACTTTAATGGCCACAAGTTCAATGTGGTAATTGGTTGGATTGTAAATAAACTGAAATACTGCAAAGAAGCCAGAGTTTGTTTTCATGAAACCCAACTAGAAATATGTCCTTTATGATACTTACTCATGTCTGAATAAAAGACTCCACAAATATTGTTACATTAATCAAAACTGGAATATCAAGTGAATGAAAAAAAAAAACCACAGCTGACATTATTTCCTTCCATACATTGACATATAACAGTGTTGTAGCTGCTTTTACGCTTTACGCTTACGCTTTCCTATATTAAAAACACAGTAAATGATGTTTAAAAAGCTTTCCTATATGTGATCAAAGAAAACATTGCCTTGCTATTTCCATTTAGAGATGGATGTGTTTTTCTGCTGCTGGAACTTCTGATGTTTAAGTTCTTCAAATATAAATCAATACCAAATCTAATCAAGCTGAGAGGTTCATCATGGTTGCTTTCCAGGTTTGAACTTTTAAACAGTTTTTCAGTTCTAACTCATTCGAAAGTTAGAGTTTTCTAATGCTTTGAGCAGATATTTGCAGTTCTATCAGTCGCCAAGCCGCTGACTTGGAGGTTAATTAATGGTGAAATTAAAAAGAACTCTGCTCACTAATGCTCTTGTAGTTGAATGGAGATCCCTGCAGCCGGGCTGTGATGGCAGCGAATTAATACCCATGCTTTTTGGATGATGTACTTATTGGATGTCCACATACATTTATACTGATGGATACTTCTGTGGGGGAGAGGAGATTCTTCAGGATAGGAGCTTCTTTCACTGAAAACGGAGCAGATCTGGAGGACGCCACCCTGTTCCTGTTCCAGCTGAGATGAAGAGGTGTTTTCATGGTTGCCATGCTGCTGGTGCAAAGATGAAGGCTTGGAAGTGGAGATGTACCATCGGTCCTTTCTGTCATCAGTCATCATGGGAAATGTCAACTCTGCCCAACAAGAGTGATGAAGAGCTGGAGATGTTGGTGAAGACTCAGGAAGTAGACATTTTTTCAAATCATAACAACACTTGTGTACATCCACCCAATGGCTACTGCTGAAGATCCATCTGAAGTTCCCCATGAAGTCGTTGCTAGGATACAGACTAAACATCCTGAGGCAGAAGAAGAAGTAAATACGCATTCAGTACTTGATTTTGAGAACACAAGAAAAGAAAAAAAAAGAAACACATGTAGGAGGTTTGGATATACGGTAAATTATTAACAGATTTTAAGTGAGCCAGATCTGTCTTCTGCATCCCATCCATGCCGCCCTCTTATTAACACCACCTCCTGTACATATTGTGGTAATTTGCTGGATGAGCAACGCGTGCCCTCCATGGTAATGTGCCCATAGCGGCCTCCGTGGTTTTGAGTTATCATCAAATATTGCTAAATTACACCAGACCTCATTTAGCAAACACACAGGGACTGAGCTCCAAAAAAAAAAAAAAAAAAAAAAAAGTTAAAAGAAGACATTGTGTGAATCAGCCTTTTCCTCCTACGTCCGACAGTTACACAACCTCGTTTGTCAGACGGGCCATAAATGCCACTAAATGGGCAATATTCAGAGAGCCTGGGCCACATCTCGTCCTTATATTAATACAAAGTAAACCACCCTGGTACCTCATTGTGGTTAATGATTCGTCCGTCTACTTGTCAGTCAACTCTGCTTTTCCTTCTTGCTTTTCCCTGTTTCAACAAAGGCCATTAGCTTTCATGGTTGCAGTTCTTCAGTCCCTGAGAGCTTTGCATTCTGTAGACTTACTGACCACCAAATGACTCACACAGAGCACTTCGTGATGGGGTGTTATAAACCATAACACACGCACATACAATACACAATGTTCCTGTACAAACATTAAAACAGATTTTGAATTGCAAAAGAAAAGGAAAACTCTGTCTTCACCATCGTCCTCAAAAGAGAAATGACAACACTGTTTGTTCAAGTGCTTTTAATGACCTACATTTGTATTCCTGAAGGCATCACTCTTGCGATCATTTGACTGTCCTCTTGACTAATCATCCTCCGATGACTTCTGTGTTTATGTAGCACTTAGAAAGATGTGCAGTGTCATTAAATGGCCAGAAATGGAAATGGAAGACTGGTGGTTGATTTTTCAATTTTATATGCAATAACGTTGGGTGCAAGAAAGAACAAAGAAACACAAATTATGCTTTGACTTCATTCACATAAATCATACAATTTGTATGTTCAGATAATGTTATGCTTTTGTTGAAATGTCAAGCTGTTTTATATAACCAACTGGGTCCATTAGTGTGCCAGATAATTGTTCTATAGTACTTATTTATGAAGTGAAATCAACTGTATTTTATTGTGCTCTTGGTCCATCCATTATCTCTATTATCTTCTGATTATCCAGCATCAGGTCATGGTGGCATCAAGCTAAGCAGGAGGTTTCAGACATCCCTCTCCCCACGCAACACTTTCAAGGTTCTCCTGGGGCATCCCATGCCGGATGAGATACAGTATATCATCCCATACAACAAGTTCTGTGTCTGCCCCAGTGTCTTGTCCCATGGCCAGATTATCTCCAAAGGAAGCCTAACCAGCCTACAAGGAAGCCCATTTTAACTGCAGGCATCTAGAATTACTAACCAGAGCTCATGACCAAAGGTTCGGAGCCAAGATCGACTGGTATAGTGGTAGTTCATTTCAGAAAATATCATTGTGACAAGTATTGTGATAAGTATTGATTCCATACTCAATATAACACTATGTTATCTCTTTAGAGGCACACTTGTGTGTGTAGGTTATTCTGTATGTGAGTGTTGATTCGAGCTTTTGACATACAAAAGAAGGGGGCCATGGATGTTGCTCTAAATTGAGATTCGCCTGGTAACTTGTAGGCTGGTTACTGCAAAGTGTGAATAAGGAGAAAAAAAAGAACACACCTAGTGTGTCATGATGAGAGAAGCCAATAACCTCTGAAGTGATCAAATTAAGAACTGCCAACACTACCTGAGTCTAATTAACACTAGTTGAAATTACCAATGTTGCTGTGTTGCTGTCTTGTGGGCACAGTTCATTTCATAGTTTATAGGGAGCGAGCAGGTGATGGCACGACGTCACTGTTGGAAAATGAAAGAAATGAAAGTCAGTGTGCGCCCCCATCCAACCTAATTACAGAGATGCAGCAGAGGTGGACTGTCATTTACTGCTTTTATGAAACAACCTTATCAGATGCCATTAACTTTTTCTGTGGCTGCACATTAAGCGGAAAATGTACTTGGGAAACCATGTGCGCACAAACAATATCAAACTGAACCCAGTTGCACTGCAGCTTTAATCTGCTTCTAAACTGACTGCTGTAGCAGCATGTCCTCAATGTTCTTCTGTCCTCCCCCTGTATGCTGTCTCTCCTGTGGCTATAAGGACAGGAGGTCAGGGCAGAGGTTTCCAGTGTGGAGATGATTGGTCTTCCTGTCTCTCAGCTTGGGGTTATTGTTGTGTACTGATTTGTGTCATGTGACTTTGGTGTCCTGATCATTTTTCACATGTATGTTTTAAACCTCATTATTTAAGAAATGTGCTGTGCATTATCTCCTCTGAAAAACCAAGGACTTTCTTTAATATCATTGAACCCTAACCCTTATTCATCATTTTTCCCCAAAATTGCTTTGTTGAGAAATGTGACAAACAATGATTCCTCTCACTCTGAATGTTGATTGTAAAAGGAAAAGGCTGCATCATTTAGGCTGAAAGGCAGCAAATTAGTCTTAATCTCCACAGCGACCTATTTCAAGAGAAAATCTCTGATAATTACATGTGACACAGTTCAGTTATGATATGTCATGCTTCCATTTGGCCCATTTTCTTCCATGGTACGGGCAGCTCGTGGCGCTGTGTGATTCAGTGTAATTGCTCAAATGATGTAGCCCATTTGTGTGGTTGTAGGAAGTTTAATGCACCAAGTTAGATTCGCCATTGGGTCAAATACTTTACGTAGATGTTGGTGGTGTTTATTTTTTAATTTTATTTCCGCCTGGTGAGAAAAAGGTGCACAGTTCTTCACAGTTCTTCATGCACCAGTTGAAATATAAAATACGGTCTAGCAAGCTATGAATCTTAATCTGATGACATTTGAGAAGTTTTAAATTAGCCAGGTAACTGTCAAATCTGATTACTAGACTAGCAAATTTTGGTTAAAGTTTGTTGTATATTTAGTGAACTTTTTAAGGTTTTATTTTTTTCTGTCTTTGTTTTGTATTTTTAATGTAGGAAAACTTTGAAATGACATTTTGAGAGGCTTTAGAAATGTTTTTAAAAATATATTAAATATGTTGTATAATGTATTTAAATCAGGATCCAATTTAATTATAACTCTCATGGTTGCAGTGTATTTATCACACTCATGCTTACAACTCTAACTCAAACCTGATCAGGATTAAACAGCTGTCGGACAGACCAGGTGAATATAGTGGAGCATTTAGCAGCTAAGGAGCCAGACACTTCCCTCAGGAGGTGGTGGAGACCAAAGACAGAGATAAAAGAGAGGCAACATTGGACTGAGATCCAACAGCTGACACAAACGCTATTCCAAATGAATGTTAATGTTTCACTGTAACTGCTGGATGTATGAATAAACAAGCATTTCCTATATTATTGACATCTCTATTCAATTGCCCACAAGGAGCTTTCAGTCATTAAACTACTACCTCCACTGTCGGTGGCAGATAGAAACAATGATCTTGCTAATTTATTTATTTACTTAGTTACTTGTTAATACTTAATTGATTATTTGCAGCACTTGACCTGATTGTGAAGCAGTATTTCAATGATATGAACTAGTGCCATGTGTTAATATAACTTGAAGTAGGACACAGAGAAAAGGATACATAGAGAAATAAGTCAAACATATTTGAAGTGACCTTTCTTGCCTAGTACTCATGAGACTAGGTCTTTTTACCTTTCAGCCAATTCAACTTGTTCATGAAATATGTTTCAGGGGTGTGAGTGTAACACTGGGAAGGACATTGCAGGTCTACTCCAAACTGAAAGATGTAGGAACAAAGATAAAGTTTCTATTTTAACAGAACATTTTAATATGTAATGCAATATATCTCTACAAACGAAAATATGTCATATGATTTGAATTCATAGCACTCAAGAGATGTTCATTTGTGATGGTAAAAACCCTTTGCACTAGGTGAGAGAGAACACTCATGCTGCAGCACACCCTGGCAGAGGTAAAAACCCAACAGCTTAATTTTTTCCTCTGAATTTCTGCCGACAGTTTGACAGACTTGGCTGCTTCTCGTCTGCATTCAGTGGGGCAAAATGAGATAAGTGGCAAAGTCATTCTGCTGCAGTGTGAGCTGCTGTCATTCAACCGTTCGTTCATGATAATAGCTTCACCTTCTCAGTGAAGCAGTACTGTCTGTTAGCGGGAATTAGCGTTATAATGAGTCTAAATTAATAAAAAAGAAAAAAAAATGTTTTGCTGCAGTGGTTTGACACAGTATGAGAATATCATGCATCATTTTCATTTTAAATACAGGATATCTGACATTCTAAATGCAGGAAAGGCTATGAAGACTCTAGGAAAAAAGTGCAAAGAGTGCACGAATATGATAAGAGCTTGAAAATTAAATTTATGTGAGTGGGAAGTGAAGGTGACCGATGATCCCATACCTCACGAAGGACAATAAATCACTATGCAAGGCAGTGCGTTGTCCAGTCTGGTACAAGGTGATTTCATCTGAGAGGAATCTGCCCAGCTACAAGCAAGAGGTCAACATGACCCACTGCTGCAAATAAACATTAAAGCACATGCAGTATATTTGGGTGTTGTTAAAGAAAAACACTTGAGTTTATTAGTAATCTGGAAAATGGTGAGCCTAGTGTCACAGAGCGGGTCTCCAGCAAAAGACTGACTCAGAATGGAGGGCAGGGGAACAGATATACATTTGTAGAAAGAGGGGGGTCACATAGGATTACATGAGGAACGTCTCAAGGTGGGGAACAAAGGTATTTGCATCTCAAGGTCTGATCGTCAGACAGGATAGAATCAACAGGAGACATATAACTGAATTATCAAGAGGAAGGGAGAAAGCCAGATGTTTTGAGAAACAGACAGAGGAGAGACAGGAAGGTGTGTTGGGGAAGGTGGTGCCGAAATACAAGTGAATGGCATCTGTTAAAGGACAAAATATCAGGTTGGCAAACCAGTGGGGTGTGGAGTCAGAAACTCTCTTAGGTGTAGGGATTATCACTAGGGATTGGCGACAGAGACACTCTTAGGTGTGTTTTCATTACACTCATTACACTAAATGGATATTTTCTTTCACAGTGTATGTGCCATAGACTGTATATGGTATGTGCTTAAAAGTCTGAGGTTTTCTTAGGTTTCTCATAGGTGTTTTGTTGCCTTAAAGGTCAGACCGATCATTCTCTACTCAGTGTGTCGGCAGTATCCGGGACCTGCACAGGCAGGGAGGAGCCCAGAGGAGGGTCTAGTGACTGGTGGATGGAAAGCAGCTGAGCAGGTGGAGGTGGACACAGGAAGAAAGTCCAGGGACATCCAGTGGGCGGGCGGAGTCCGACAAGAGGCTATTAAAGACTGAGACAGAAACGATGACAATCTGTGCACACGTCAGTCTGTGTGTGTGTTTATCTGTGTGGCTGTCTTAAATGAGCCCTGATTTCCTGCCAGTGAGTCAAGGCTGCATGTAGCCGAAGATAACAAAAGGGGAAAAAACAGGACTAATTCACTGCAGGAGCAGAATATTGAGGACATGTTGCTTTCTTCCAACGTGCTGGCTGTGTCCTAATGTTCAGTCATCGTCTCCTTTTGAAAATTAAATGTGTCACTCTCTCAGTCTTTCTATTTTATTTTTCCGCCCTAACTAATTTCACAGCAGGGCACACCACCATGAAAAAACTGAAAACTACAGTTCAGTGTAGGGGCCACAGCTGTTTTATTACTTTCGGGGAATTATTATTAACTTTAAAAAAAAAAAAGGGAAAAAATAGTTGTACTTGAAATAAAGTAATGATAAAACATCAAAAAAAGCAAATGTGTTCTCTAAGAATACGTAAGTTCACAATTTCTTGACAGTTCCATACTGTGGGCTGTGCAACAGTAATATCACAACATACAGCTGGGTTGTAGATATTCATAAATCCATCACATTTGGGTTACACCTAACAAGCAAACCAGTTGGGTAGCAGCAAACAATCAGAAATGACTCAACGTTGCAAATAATGAAGTCGACTGTCATGTCACTTCTCAGAAATAAAAAAAAAAACACCTTCAATTAAGTGTTAGGATGTTGCCACTTCCTGTTTTCCTTGTGTCTCCTGCTGCTCCCCTCCCCTGCTTGTTCTTTGTTTGTCTTGTGTTTGGCCTACTTTCAGTTTCTGCACACCTGCAGCCCACCATCCGCTCCTGCACAGTGGAAAAAGACGGACTCATCCACCCGTTCTCCATCCAGTTCGTTCATTGACCCTCCGTGGCAACTTGTGGCCAACGTTTGTACTTCAAAGTGGATCATTGGTCTTTTGTTAAGATTCAGCACTCCACCTTGTCTCCTGCTTTTGCCTTGTAGATTCTTGTTTTCTTTTGTTAAATAAAAGCCTTGTTTTTTTTTTTTGGAGCTGTTCACAGCTGTGTCTACCAAGTGTGTTCCAATCTTTTACTTCTGCTTAACACCGACAAGGACATACAAGCATTATGTGCGAATCAGTGAGTGCATCATCATTGTTATTGTAGCAAGTTGAACAGTATGAATAATACTGAGGATACAAGATAAATCCTGAGATCTGATTTACTCTCACTGTCTCCCTGCTGTTCTCCAGATATGTTACCACCAGATGCATTAATTATCCATGGAGATCATGTTAGGTGAGAATTCTCACAGGGGACACCAGGATAGAAGTACTGAAATCTTTATCTTCTCTGGATTATTAAACCCTTGCACATGGCAACCGGATGCAAACAACCTTAGACACTGCTCAAATCCGAAGCTTCGCTATGGTAACATTAAAAAGCGTGCGTGTGTGTGAATACAGGAAGTCTGAGCACAGACTGTCACTCTTGTCTGCTTTCATATGAAATACTCCTGGGTGCTGTTTATTGTCTCTGATGTTATCTGAAGCAGCCAGTGAACTGAAGCCTCCTCGGAGAATTTTAGGCTTTTTCAGTCATTTCCATCTGAGCCTGTAACTTTACATAAGGACATTTTTAATGCTAGGGTGTGCTCAGAGTCAGACTCAGACTCAGCTTTATTAATCCCATTGGGATGACTCCCTCAAGGAAATTGAGTTGAACTGAAGACAATACAGGAAAAACACTGGTCATATTACAGTGAATACAGCATGCTGTTTTTATTAACCCTCTTGTACATGGATTTCATATCTCAACATCAAGGCTGGATGAAATCTGACGTACACACGAGGCACATTTTCTCACTGTGGCTCTCTCCATGGTGCTGGAGTTATTCCCAGCCTCTGACTGTCTCTGTCCATGGTGCTGAAAGAGTCAATGCTTGACGGTGGTTGAAAAATCCTCATCAGCTTTTCTTGACCTCAGTGAGGTCATGAAAAGATGAGAAGGCAGAGTGGTTAAGGCACGTACTACATGGGTGTATTAAGCCCCGAGCAGCAGGTCACTATATTGGCTCCCCTCCAAAGTGACCATTTGCTTCGTGTCAGTCTCCTGCCCTCTCTACCCATTTCCTGTTGCTCTTTACTTTAACTTTCATTTAAGGTCTACCATGGCTACCATTGTGTCTCGCTCCATGTTCCTGAAAAAGTCATAGCGGCTTGATCTCCCTGCAGCAAGTGAATGAGTGACTGATTTCAGACATGGTCCTCCATGATCCTCCATGGTCCTCCATGGCCCTCCATGGTCCTGAAAAACTCAAACAGTGTCTCACACTGTGTTCTATAAACTGACTACAAACAAGCAATAATAGGAGAACACATATACTAACACAAAATCTACTCGCGCTATTACTATTTTTACTACTAGCTCTGACCTAGTGCTAGTAAACAACCTTGAATCCAGTAAAAAACTTTGGAAGGGGGAAGAAAGTGAGTGAAGGCCCCTGGTGCCTATAGCGCTCACAAGGACATGATTACTACGTCCCTAGAACTGCTGGCTCAACATAAAATGAGTGATACATCACATTATGCATCTGAATTTGTATGCACAAGCAAGTTCTCTTCGTTGTAATGCAGCCAAAGCCCCTGTTCCATGACTGGATTGTGGATCTAAAAACTGGCTCCCAAACAAATGCACAGAAAAGTCGGACTCTTCCAGCCTCTTTTCAAACTACAGCCCAGTGAACAAGAACTTCGGAGTGATTATTGATCTGACCTTTAATGAGGAAGGAAGGAAGGAAGGCTCTACTGTTTGAAAAGGTCAACCATCTTTTTTCTTTAATGGAAACATTACATAAGACAGACCAGAGTGACTTTAATGTATCCAACTTTTTATGTTTTACCATGGTTGCTTTTTGAAATGACTTGACATTTTGCTGTTAACATTTAAATCATGGTAAATTATGGACCCATGGTTCAGTGTCCCTTTGCACCATTCATCAACTTGCTTTAGATTTATTTTAGATAGATTTAGATTTATTTCTCCTGGAATTTGCAAAATATTTTGAAATCTATTATGTTTACATTTCTGTAAACCTTTACTTCCCCCTCTCATAATGAAGTCCAGCTACAGTGCTGTGTGAAAAAGTATTTACCTCCTTCCCAATTTCTTACTTTTTTGCATATTTGTCACAATTAAATGTTTAAGATTATCAAACAAATTTTAACATTAGACAAAGATAACCTGCAGTTTTTAAATTATGATTTAAATTATTAAGGGAAAAAAGCTGAAGATGAAAAAACAAAATCATTGCAATCTATCAGTCTGGAAAGTGTGACCGAGCCATTTCTAAAGCTTTGGGACTCCAGTGATCCACAATGAGAGCCTTTATCAACTAATAAAGAAAGCTGGGAACAGTGCTGACAACCTTTCTAAGATAGCCGCCCTACCAAAATACTCCAGGAGCACAGCAACAATTCATCCAGGAGGTCGCAAAAGAACCCAGAACAACTTCCAAAAGAGTTGAAACTTCGACAAAGGTGGAATGTCGAGAAAAAGGTTTAGGAAGGTGTGTGTCCCGTTATGTCCGGTGTAAAATTAATACAGCATTTCATAAAAAGGCCATCATACCAGCAGTTAAACATGGTGGTGGAAGTGTGTTGGTCTGGGGCTGCTCTGCTGCTTCAGGACCTGGACGACTTGAAGTAATTGATGGAACCATGAACTCTGCTCTCTACCAGAAAATCCTGAAGGAGAATGTCTGGCCGTCAGTTTGTGACCTTAAGGTCAAACACTCTTGGGTTTCTCTCTTAGTTGATAAAGGCTCTCACCGTGGTTCACTGGAGTCCCAAAGCTTTAGAAATGGCTTTGCAACACTTTCTAGACTGGTATTTTCTTGAATGTCTTTAGATTGCGACATGATGTGTTGCTTTTTGAGATCTCTCAGCCAACTTCACTTTGCCAGACAGGGTCTATTAAAGTAATTTAATACATAATACATAATTTAAACAGGTCTGGCAGTGATCAGGCCTGGGTGTGGATGGGGAAATTGAAGTCAGCTTTCCAAAAAATGTGGTTCATCACAGTTAGTTCATGATTTAACAAGGGGGGCAATTACTTTTTCACATAGGACCAGGTAGGTTTGGATAGCTTTTTTTTCTTTAATAAATGAAATCATCATTTAAAAACTGCACCTAACTACTTGGATTATCTTTGTCTAATATTAAAATTTGTTGATAATCTAAGGGTGACAATTATGCAAAAAAGTAAGGACTGGGGGCCAAATAGTTTTTCACAGCACTGTATGTTTGGTCTGATTTTGAAGGACAATGATGAATTATAAATTGACAAATAGACCATCTAACCAGAATGAAAACATTGTTTTACAACACCTGCTTGTTTTCCTCAGTAGCACTGATAACTGCTGCCACTGCCTCTGTCCCTCTGTGTTGCACACAAGACTTTCTAATTCAAATTCCTGCTGTTTTTTAAAGACAATTTGAAATAACATCCCTCTGTGTCAGATATGAAGAGAGACGCTCTTTGTTTTGTCCACTTATGTTCTCCACACGTTTACCATGGTCACAGCTTTGAAAAGGTATTTCATTAGCAGAAATGGCCTTGACTGTGGTTTTCACTGGTGTTCAGTTCACCAGTTTCTGATTTTTCAGATACGGGCAGCAGGAGAAGAAATTGTCTTTCTTCAAAGTGCTATAATTATTTATGATAGAAATATACCTTTAATGTTGTTCTGATCTATTTCTCTAGATCTGAAAATGTAACCAGGAGGGAGGAGTTACATCTACTCGACATCACTTTGTACATTAAAGGTTATAGTTGCACATTTTCTCTGATGCTGTGTTTGGGTTCTTGCTGGGGTGGTTGGTAGAGATGGTCACTTCCCAGACACTTCAGCTGTTCTTGTATGTACTCTTCAAGAGGTTATTCATAGCAGCACTACTTGTCTAGGACAGGTTGGATTCTGTGAATAACACTGGTTATGTAGCAATGACAAAACTTACTTAACTGAATGATTGGCAGCTGGACTGCTATGAGAGAGCTGTCATTATTGACTAATGGCTGTTTACATCTTTATGCTCAGTTATTGTGTTTATTCAATATGCTTTTTTTGCACCGTACTGTAATGGGTCTCATAAGATTCACACTTTTAAATGTTTTTTCAGGGGCATTAAAAAGTGTGAAGTTTGCTTGCACTTAAAATCATGTGTTGCATTTCCTTCTATTTGCTAAATTGGTTTCAGTCCCATTGTCACTCTTAGAATTTTAGAACCCAAATGCAGAGACATACAAAAGCTGGATAGTGAGTTAATGGGCTTGAAGAAAAGTAACAAGCTATAAAATGTGCAAAAAAGGTAAAGAACAGGCAAGCTGGCAAAGAAAACTTTGAAATACTGGCATTTTAAAACTCCAAATGGAGGAAGCCAACCACATAAGGAACATGAGGGACATGAACAACAAGGACAACAATGAGCTACTATAGCAGCCGTTTTCAAACAAATCGTCACTCGACATGGCAGATGTGACATGTTTTCATCTATTGTTGAATGCATGGGCAAGAGATAAACAGGTCCACCGATTGTCACATTGAGTGCACTTGGGTTTCTGAATGGTGGAGGAAGCTGTAAAGCAGATGTTTGAAAATTATACCAAACAACAGAAAAGCTTTGCACCAACCACTCATCCAAACACCTAAAAAAAAAAAAAAAAAAAAAAAAGA
>OMNW01034800.1:2220-14939 GCA_900303245.1 Selene dorsalis | reverse complement strand
GAACTAAACCAAGACTGAACTGAACTAATCAATGCCAATCGTCTTTGCCCTAAAAGGTGCCCAGCTGTCCTAATATGACTGCCACATTTAATTTCCGTCTGCCAGGAGATGGCAAGTGAAGAGAGGATGATGAGCGGTGATTAGCGGGAAGTGAGCCAGTTTGACAAGGATAGATTAAAGTTTGGCTGGTCAGGAGTGCAAGGACGTCGACATCCTTGGCAGCGCTCGGACGGATGAATGAAGTCTGAGAATGCAAATACTTTCCGCATATGCATCCAGACGCATTCAAGATCACACAGCTGCCCTCTAGCCATGTTTTTCTTTTTTCCTTATCTCCCTACTTCCCATTGATTTACTTCTACCCACCCACTTACACACACTACAAACAAAAGCCTAAGCTGCTTTTTTATTTCCTTTGATTAGCCACATGAAACCGTGGCCTGCAGAGAGCCTTCTCTCTCACACACAGGCACACACAGGCCTCTCGGGGGTCAAATTGTCTGAACGGCCAGAGCTGACACCTCTGATTGGCAAGACCTTATCTGCCCACTGGTCTCAGTAGCCTTATCACAAGGCCTTAATGCTTCACACTGGCATTATCAGAGACATGTTCAGTCATACACATGCAGAGAGACCCACATCTAGCATGGGAATTAGAAATGAACAACATGCAAGGAGTTCTGACTTTAGTACATGCAGGTGCAAATGTGGTCTATAATCCATTAATGGCTCAGGATGCAGCTGTGTTGTCAAAGGCATTTAGTGCATGAGTACACCTCTATGGTGAATTTCCCAGAATGACTTTGTTTAGCATATTACTGGAGCTATGGAGTTTTTTTTTTGTTTGTTTTTTTAACCTTGTGATCTAAAAAGAAAAAAATTGAGTCATTTTTTTTAGTTCCAAATGCCCTGATTCACCCTGAGTAAACAAAACATCTTGGACACTAAAGAATTATGCTGAGAGTTTCTCTTTCGTGGTTCAGCAGAAACTTTTTCACCTTTATTCAGCTGAATTAAATATACAATCATGGTGTGACTTGGAAAAGCGGTGATACTGATCAGATATTAGACACAATGAAGGGTTTGTATATTTGTGTGGGAGAAGAGTTGTAATCAACAAGGTGATAATCACCAACACAACCCCATGTTGGCCAATATTGATGTTTCCATGGCACTTAGATTCTTAATCTCTTTTTAATGACAAGGTGGCAGCACTCATGCACGGATACATGCGCACACACAGACACACACACAAACTGGATTCTATATTTGGATTAAGATATTTTCTGACTCAGAGATGTGGTGTTTGTCAGGGTATTTGTAAATGTCATGCTTGCATGAGTTTGCTGTGATGTGACAAGTATGTATTTTTCTTCATGCCGTTTTACATTTACAGAATAACCTTTCTTTAGATGGTTCTTCTTTCTGCTAACCAAATGGTTCAAATAAGTTAGATGAAAATACAGTTCATTTACCATAGACATACTGAGCATGTGGCATGCAAGAGGTATAGGAATCAGAGTTATTAGGGGAAAAATGTCTTTGCTATCATTATTACGTGCATGTGTGCTTTTAAATTGCCTGTGCTGTCAGCCAAGCAGCCTCCCAGGATGGTAATCTGAAAAATACTCCCTCCCTCTTTTTTTTTTTTTTAAGAATAATATAGCAACTTTCTGTAGGAAGCACATTTTCCTGTCTTGCTGCTCGGCGTGGCCCTTGGAAAAGCTACTGAATCTGAGACAAAATATCATTTTTTGTAGAATAATTGATACATATTTGCATAATACACCATAAAAGAAACTTGGAAAAAGTCAACTTTTTATGGATCTGTTGTACACAGAGCTCCATACAATCACCAGTCAAGGTTGATGCACCACCACTTGTCACTTATCTTTATGGGCTGTCTGGCATCTAATGATAGCTGGAGGCTGAAGTAACAAGCACACTAGTGGAAAAGAGCAATCTGCTCTAGAAAAAGCCATAAAGGCATTCAACACCACCTTGTTTCTCCATATTTAACTTCCTCTCAGAAAATCAACATCAAGTAGTGTAAGATGTTCCTCACTTTTGGTCATGTTGCACAACAGAACGTCAGTGCTTACTTGGACCAATAAGTCATATTATTCTGTCTTAACCTCTGAGTCATTGTTGAGGTCAACTGTGGGGATCGTTCTCCTTTCAGTATTACAACCTCTCTGCTACAGGCTTTATTCTGTTCACATCTATTCACTGGTATCCCACAAGGTTCCATCCTAGGTCCTGTCCTCATTTCAAAGTCATCTTCAGAACTGTCTGTAAAATCACATGATCAGTGAAATAAAGAAGGACATTTAAGGATTGTCTCGTGCACATCACATGTTTCTGCTTAACGAGAGCAAAAGGAGAACTGCCTCACTGGCATCCTCACCTTTGTGGGGTGTGAGCTGACATATCGTATGTGGAGGAAATAAAGGTGAAGGTGTCTTGAACAGTGTTAACCTTGTTTTAGTTTCAGTGCGGCATTTCGCAACTGCAGCAATAGTCACAGCTGTAACCACAGCCACATTAATACATTGTTTCATTGTTCAGTGGAATTCTCACTAGTTCACATTATTTGTTGGAGGGAGAAGCTCTTTGTAGCTGTAGCTGCAGCCCAAATATTTACACTCCTGCTCATGTATTTTGCCTGTGATGTAGAAAAGTTAAAAAGACTCCAGAAGGGAGATGTGAGAATGTGGGAACATATGAATTCTTTGTAGTTTTGCCATGTTGCCAAAGGGGTAAGAAATATTCTCTCAGTTTAGCTTTTTTTCTTCCTTTGCTCCCTTATCTCATATAGGGAACATGTGATTTCACCATCTATAATGTCTAGTGTAGACACAGCATCCAGAAAGTATCCAGACCCCTTCTCACATTCAGCGGTGCAACCTTGTGCTAAATTTATTTAAATTCCTACATTTAACACACCGCAATGACAACTTAAGAGGAATTCTATACATTTTGCAAATATTATTCTTTCAGTTAACCTGCCTTAGAATTGTCCATGGGACAATAGTAGTAGACTTTTTTTTGTACTGAATTGACACTGTGAAAAAAGAGACGAGGTCAGAATACTTCAGTGATTCAATGATTTTGCCCTGCTTTTGATTTGTGACAACAGTGTGAAGTGCTTTGGATTTTTTTAAAACCCAGTTGGACCATGGTCTAACCAGTCCTGTGACAGATGAACAGTTGATCAATCCACCCTCCATCTGTCCCTGCAGGTAACTCGCCTTCAGAGGAGTCAGAGGAGCGTGACAAGGAGCCCAGGACACTTACCTATCCCGCGTACATTGCCAGTCTGCTGGACACGGGTGCAAAGCGTATGGCAGCGGGCGTCCGTATGGACTGCACCAGCCAGGGTCAGTGTCCACGCTCCTGCCACCTCTGCCACATGAGCCCGAGGGCGGCACAGGGACGGACGCAGTCTGAGCCTGTCCTCCTGCAGATCACCAAGGCTGCACCCATCTATGAATTAGTGTCCAACAACGAGACGTACCAGGTATGTATACTGATTCTTTGTCTGTATTCTAAGGGTATAAACTGTGACCAAGTTGGACAGTATAATGTCCTCCTACACACATTATATAATTCTTCTATTACACCCTAAAAATTAGTGGCTCAATCTTCTCTCATCCTCCCGTATTGGATTATCTCGCTTACCTTCCCTGTGTATGATTAAAGGAAGCATTTATTGTCCAGCATCCTTGTCGTGCTTTTGTTCAGTAAAATCAAAGTTTTACCTTGATGTTGATGTTTTCTACCTTAGTTTGTGAGAACAGCTAATAATGAAAGAGCAGAATCCAGACACTAGTATGGGTGTGTGATCATTTCACTACACTCAGTCTATTAACCGGCATCCCGCTATGAAAAGCGCCACATGTTTGTGACTGTACAGTGTGTGAGGAATCCATCAGACCCAAAAACCTCATGGCCTCATTATGAAACAGATTACAGGAACAGGATTTTACACAGAAGTCTTTTCCGTTTAGAGTGCCATACCTCAGTGCGCTGGCAGCATGCTGCGCAGTAATCTGCACTTCTATGCCGCCGACTTATTTGACTTGGTCTATACTGTGTGTCGACACTGCTTCTAGTCCTGCAGGAGAAAGGTCAATACAATGCTGTCCACTCTCCTGGGGTGTAAGGCTTTCATTGTGAAGCGGAGGCAGAGCAATACGGATGTTGCTGTTGACAGACTGCTACAAATTTACTATGCATCTACTTGTATAGACACAAAAACGGGCTACGCTTTAGTGTCAACATCCTGAGTCAACAAACCGATTGAAAGAATTCAGATGTTTCATCACTATTCATTTACAATTACAGAAGAAGTTTGTTTTAGTTTTGTTTTACAAACACACATTTCTCTGTACCAAGGTCACATTTATAAAACTCTGTCACCAAAGTCACCAAAACATTTTATTCAGGTGTTTCAATATGAAACGGACAAAAAAATCCCAGTTTTGCACCCCTGATGTCATCGCCTCAACTTGTGTGATGGTGTGTGAACCACCACAGCTACAGAAATACAACACTGCTCGTCAACACTGTCGCCTCCATTTGGCTCAGTGCTCAGTTCTCATTGGCATCACATCTTACATTCTGTCCTGTTTCATCCACCTTCACCACGGGGACCGCGGGACACCACGCAGCCAAGGGTCACTTTCCACCAGAGTCACCAAAGTTTCTCTGTATTGGCACATGTAACTGTAAATATAATAGCATTACTTTAATAAATATCTTCAGAGCATTTTTGCCCAGTGTGCCATGACAGTGATATAGCACTGGCAGCTGACTGTTTCACTTTACAGCAACACTATATTTTGTGATACGTTATAAAGTGTAACGGTTTCAGATACAGCAGGGTCAAGGAGCATCTGACATATTTCAGTGTGGGTATTTATTTTTCAGGATACTGTAGTATCATTTAAAATGTTAGTCCTCCATGTGAACACATCTGTCAACTCTAAAAATACTTGTAACCAATAGCAGATAAAACACAGGGAATGTATCATTTCTTTTCCCACTATTTGTCCACTTTTGCCTTATAAGAATATAAAAATACCTTTTTATTACTACATATCAAATAATAGAAGAAATCAATCTTAATATCTATGGAAGAACTCATTTTTCTGTTGGCATGTGAGGATCATTCCACTCTCTCTCTCTCTCTCCCCCTCCCTCCCTCTCTCTCTCTCTCTCTCTGCAGGCTCTTCAGGAGGCCATGATGAGCATGCTGTGGTGTTCTGGGAAGGGCGATGTTATCGATGACTGGTGTCGGTGTGATTCCAGTGCTTTTGGCACGGACGGCCTGCCCACCTGTGCCCCACTTCCCCAACCTATGTAAGTAACTCAGAATGAAAATTACCTTCCTCCACACACATTACTCACCAGTAGGTTGTGGTAAATACCATCTATCATTTTACTGGCAGAACTCTATCTCCTGCTGCAGTGGTCTTGAGTAATGTGCCATCAAGATGCACGTGTACGCTGAACTTTACTGCAGCCAGATACAACAGTCATAGATGGATGACTGAAGGGGCCTAACAGAAACAGAGAGCTATAGGGTCAGAGGCCACTGGACCTGTTGACTATTCTTTTTGGAAAATCTGACAGCTCTTTCAAAAGATACACTTATACTTACTACAAATCACTACAAAGAGACAAAAACTGCACCAAAGGGTTTAAAAAAAAAACATAAACAGATTCAAAGTGACCATAAAGAGACAAGGAAAATAGAAAGAGACACCAAGTCATCATGATGAGACACAAAACAACCTCAAAGACACAAACAACAAAGAGACTTGAACCAGCCTCAGAGGGTGTGACACTGGGATCATGTCTAAGCCATAAATACAGCAGTCACTGATGTACTTCTCTGGTCCAGCTGGTGGTGTGCTAATCAATAGAATTAGCTACTATGTTGAGTGGTTGACATTTAAACCTCTGGGGCCCGCAGCCGTGTAGCCGCACATGATCACTCCAGAGTAAATCAAGTCAGACACAACACGAGGGGATAAATGACTCAATTTTGTGTTGACAGAAGTGTTTGTGACACTTCAGAAAACATTTCTTTTGACAGTTTTTCAGAACATAATGTTAGCCGTCAGTTACAGTAATGGGAGCAGTTTGCTGACAACATCTTTCACTCAGCCGCGTGGTCTTACACGTCTGTCACTCTGTTGCCAGGCTGAAGCTGTCTTACACCTACGAGCCCAGCAGCTCATTGGTCATCATGGAGTGGAACCACACCGAGCCACCAATCGGTGTCCGGATTGTCGATTACCTCATCAGCCAGGAGAAGGTGACAGAGAGGACTGACCACTCCAAAGTTGAAACAGGTACGCCTGCCCAGAACTTAACCCACATCAAGAGTTGGGCTATTGATGATATACAACACCTGATAGGTGAGAAACTGTGAAATAGGTTAACGTTACCTGGCAACAAGCAATGCCAGTTTAGTTTTTCCAATAAACTCCAAAAACATAGTTTACTCTGTGTCTTTCCAGCAGTTACTAATCCAGTGAGAGGCTCTGTTGATGTTTTGGATGTGTACCTCTTTGAGAGGGGTAATGAGTAAGTCAGTTGGCCTTGGTTTGTATGGGCAGCTGTCGGCCAGTGTTCATTATTTATGCTGGCTCAAACCTGCCAATTTGTCAGCACCATGTGGCAAAACAGCCTAATTTGTTTTTATCTAGTCTACCACCTGGAAGGACTCCTGGTCCAGAGGTGAAAAAGAAGGGATTTCATCAAGCTGTAGCTGTACAGTTTACTACCCTGCATCAACCCTGCTATACTGTTGTAGTCATGTATGTATGAATAAGCTTTCAGGAATTTTCATTTCGCTTTTTAAGTTTCCTCCCGAGCATGGGAAAAGGTTCACATTCAATAAGAATGAATGAAATCTAAAATCAGCCATATGCTATAAGCACAGGTTGTACAGAGATATGGTGTCCTCATTAAGATCCATCCAGGTTTAAACATCACTCTGTTACAGGACTAATTTCATGCGTAGTTCTTACTGCCTCCACAAGATGGCATACACCAGTAATAATAATAATAATGAGTGGAGAATTTATCTGTAGCATTTAGTCTGTAATTTAGAGTGAATTTTATAAATTACTCTGAACCAGTTTCACTAGATATTTTATCTACCTCTGTAATTGCCTTCAGTGGTGTGGAGTTGGAGTCATGAAAAATTAGCCCATATGACAGTAGCAGCACAGTGGCTTAGAATTAACACTGCAGTGTTTCAAAGCTGTTGTTTTAAAGGAGCTTTCCTTAAGTGTTTTGAAAAGGTGCTGTGTTTTTTTTTAGCTACTGTTTAATTCATATGGATTAAGGGATGAACTTGTTTAGGTATGTTTTCTCTTGTGTTCTCCCTAAAAGGAGCAACTCATAGGAGACGCCACAGGAGCAGCAGCAGGAGTGTCTGCAACTCCCGTCATCCATAACAGAGAGTCTAGCTTATTTGGCTGGACCCATATTAGTAGAAGCTGGCAAAACAGGAGCAGTTTATTTTAGCAGTAATGACCCAATCCATAACAGAGACTGTTACAGTTCCCTGTGAGCACCAGAGTTTGTTGTAGCTTTAATGAGAATATAAACTGTATTAGCCCAAACAGCCAGTATCATTAATCAATGCAGCACATTCACCAGAGAGAAGTAGGAGAGCGTTTTCTTTATTATAGCTATTATGGTGAGTATGAGCTCTAGGTTAAGCAGTTATGCTCATTTTAGCGGTGAGGAATTTTATTGTCTTGATTTAGTTAAAAAGAAAACTTCTTAAAAAGAAGTTCTCATTGTTTATGTAAGTCTGTATGTTAAAGCTCCAGCTGCTGACTCACTTATCAGGGAAATCAGTGGTTTGAACTCTCTCTCCCTCTCTCGATGTATACATCAGTGGTCTCTGATGGTATCAGTGAAAAGGGACAATCGTGATGAGCCGTGATCTCAGGGCATTTTCTGATTTCTGCTCCATTGTATCCTAAAAAACAGAATTGATGGTGTCAACGTGTATCTTCTTAAACATCAGTGTAGTGAGTGGTGGTGCAGTGGTTAGCACTGTGGCCTTACCTCAAGAAGGTTCTAGATTCGAACTTGAAGTCTTTCTCCACATGCATGCATGTGGGTACTGCAGCTTCCTCCTACTGTCCTCTTAACACTGACATCACAGCTCTGCAGTCACTTTGACTCTGGATGTATGACTGGTTGTGTGCCTCCAGCCCTTCTCTTATTTTAGCTCTGAGTTTCAAAGCAGACTGACTGATCCAGCTCTGTTGATATGATGTCCAGATTTACAATGGGATATTTTCTGTGATCCCAATACAAACTGTAACAGTTGATGCATATTGGTGAATAACTGATCAGTCTCAGTGACTATTTCAGTAGTTGCTTCTTTTCAGAGTTGGAGTAGATATGAATTTTGATATACATTCTGTGCTCTTTAACTTTCTCAGCACCTGAAACTTTCAGCTCCTGTAGTTTTCTTTTAAGAAAAATGTGCAATAATCATTGTTCATATACCCTTCTGTGTATATGTCTTAGTGTGGCCCAGATAAGTTCCTGGGCCTTCCCCTCTGTTCCTCCCTTCTTATTCCTCATTGTAGGTACAGTATATGGCTATTTGATTCAACACATCATGGATGAATATCATGTTGACACCACAGATCATTACGTCTTTAGGAAAGGCCAATCTACAGGCTTTTATCATTTCAGCCGATACCCTGCTTCGAAACCAATTGCCACATGGGTCCTCAGGTTTAGTTTTTCCATTTTGCCAGGGTGAGAATCCGGTGTTACTGCTGATGGAAAGTGCAGAGTCAGCGCTAATGTGCAGCGATTGGAGGATCGCGGCTAAAACTTTAATACATGGGAGCGTTTTGACAAGTAACAATGAAATATCGCTTTAATGGCAAATATGACCTTTCAGTTTCTGTTTTGGAATCTTAGAACATAATTTCTTCCTTCACCCTTTGAACAAATCGCGTGTGTCAGCTCACCATTACCACTGTGTTCCACAGCCTTACACAACAAATGTTTGTCCCATCCCCTAATCTGCGCTGTCAGAGCGATAAACACAGAAGATGAAGTCGGTGGCTGCCTGAGTATTACTACGACTTTCTGTGGTTGAGGGAACATTTCAGAGCAGCAGCGCTTTGATATAATGTTTACTTAGACTTAAAGTTCAAACAAACTTCTTATCGCACCACAGAGTCAATCTTCTAGGCATCAGAATACTTTGGTACGAGATCAAAGTTTACAGTCGTTGGAAAGAGTTCATCGTGATCAGACGTATTGAAAGAGACATAATGTCTTTTTGACGCAACAGGAACTGCAGCAATCTCAAGTACAGATGAAGACATTACTGCCACAGTAACCTGCAGTTGTTATCAGTCAGTGGTTGATGCAGAGATACAGAAGAGATAGTGACAAATATCCAATCAGATAAACAGCCTTACAGCATATGGTCCTGTATCTAACAAGATACAGTAAGTGCCATTGAACTTATGGAAATGTTTTTGTGGAAATTAGCATTGGTACTTGGCAAGAAACACTGAAATTGTGGCAGAGGAATATTCCACTCTTGACTGGATTGTTACTGTCATGCAGAGCTTTTCCAGTTTACAGATTCCCTTACAGTGTCTAAATAAGATAATGCTCTTTTCCATGGTGTCATGCACTTCAGCCATCCTCATTAAACTAATGGCGATTTCTTTCTAACACAAGGAAATCTCTTTAGTATTCCTTCAGCTCCACACGAGGATAACTTCTGTGGTCCTTACAGGATGGCACATTGTAGATATTATGATGGCTCTCATTGGAAAACCAGACCACAGTCTCCTCATTAACTGCCTCAAAACAAACTCACAGATACTCCACTTGCCTGGGAGGTATAATCCATCACTGCAGAACTGAAGCATGGGATGAGTTTGTCAGACTTTACTTACAGCCTCATTGTGTCCATTCTCCACCACAAGAAATGTGCACTTTACATTGTGCCTTATGATGTTTGCTGCTACCTTTTACCCTCTAAGTTAGAGTTATTCATCAGAGAAATTCTCTCAATTTCAGGTATCTCAAGTTTGCCATATGAAAATATTGCATATGAAATCTGTAAGATTTAGAAGGTTAATGTCCCAAAAAGATTGAATTGATAAAAACCAAACTGAATTTTAGTCAGTGCCACTCTTTAAATAAGGCACCCATATGTTTTGAGGAGGGAAATGGGCACAGAATACTTCAATACTGTTTTTTTCCCTGGCAACAGAAGAGATTAGCATCTGGTCCAATGATGACAAAAGACCTGTACCTTTCTGGGGCAGCACACTGATGCTGGCGATCAGTCAAATCCTGCAAGTAGGAGCTCCGCTACTTCAGACTGCTGAAGGTGCAGAGCAGCTGTTTTGACTTTGTGACCGTACAGAGATATTTGATGTTGTGCTGTTAGTTTCAGTGTAGACACTAGGAATTCAGCTACATCAAAGAGTCTGTAATGAGACATAACTTTCGATCTGAGGTATGACCCTAGAAAATATCAAAGAAGTTAAGATTTGGTTTCTTTAAAGTTGATGATTTCTGCCTGAAAACGGCATACAACCCTAAAGAGGACTTCATTCTCTAAATGCCACTGTAAAAAAATTGTAATACTACGATTTTAAAGTTGCCACAAATGTTTCTTGAGGCCTTACAGAGTACAGCCTCAAAATATAATGTGCTTTACAGATTTTCAGGTCTTAGACAGTGTTCACAGGCAAGATAACATGTCACATTTGAAAGTTAAGCAAGTCAAGAAATGAAGAATTTTAATGTGATGTAATGTGTCTTTGAGGCTAATTAAGTATCTGAAACGACAAAGTGTAGCTGCTAGAGAAAAGAACAAGAGCAAGAGATAATAAAAGCGATGGGCTATTTAAACTCCCATTAAACCTCAAGAACAAAGCACACAGCATTGTCCTGTGGTGCTTTCACACATGCTCTGCAACCCTGAACTTATCTAGACATTACCCGGAGGAGCTGTATGCGAGAAACACAAACGTCCGACTGAGTTGAACCAGACATTAAACGGACTTTACACCGCCAGCTCCCCGGTACAAAGTCCGTGTAATGTCCAATCGAGCCCATGTGTGAATAGAACCGGTCATTATCCGCTGAATTCACCGCAAACAAGTTGGCACATTGATGGCGTTTCTATCCGGCTTCCTGTCCTCTCTACCCAGACGCCACCAGTCATCTAAACCAGTGTTTCCAGTACATGAGAACATGTCTGACATGGACGGTCTCAGTCTTGGGTCAAAAGTCAACTCCTGACAACGTCCAAATCTGATTCTCTGGACTTTGTTCATAGGAGAAAATGACTCTAAGGTTCAAGAAGCACATGCAGCATTCAGGGAAAGTGAAACTCCCAAACACATTTGAACCCCTTCACCTTCTGTTCACCCACCACACACCAAGGAGATAACATAGAGGTCAGGGGATTACACAGTTTACTGAGATCACATTCCATAACTCCGGAGTGTTGAAATTGTCAAAACTTTTAACGGCTCTTAAACTCTCCGATGTGTGAAATTGCCCACCAGAGCTCTAATTGCACTGAGTGAAAGTTATCCAGCCTCTGGTTGGTGTGGCTGAGCTGCTTTAAACCAAAAAAGAAAAACACATGCATATACAGGGAATTCAGAAAACACTCAAATCCCTCCTGTGTTGTGTCACAGCCTTCTGATACAGTCATTTAAACAAATGTTTCCCTCATGTATACACTCAGAAACTCATAATGATCAAATTTATGTTTCCAAGAGCACGTTGAACTTCTTCATTTTTAGATGGAAGAGATGAGTAACAACCAGGTCTCTAACCAGAGCTGCTCACCTGAAGCCTGGGTGAACCCATAAGAGCCTGCCAGCAATTTAATTCGCTTTGCGGATCCGTCAGAAGAACGGAACAACTTCCAATTCCCTGAAAACTGGCGAAACAATCACAGAGGCGGGCTTAATGCGATGAGGACAGTGGCTTGACGTCTAACAGCTTTTGTTTACATGCAACATGGCAGTCACAGAAGAGCAGCTATCGTTCAGTATGGCTGGCACTTTGATTTTGAGAGACTGTAGAACTGTGTTTTCACAACAACATGAACAGTAAATAGCATCAGAAGCCTTTGTTCTCAAGAAGCACTTTTTTGCTGATATGTTTTCCATTGCTCTGCTACGTCATCTAGATCTTTGCTTTGATTGGTTTGAGGTCCGTCCGTTTGCGTACAGAGGCACTTGATCTACGTCCGCTGGTCGCGCCTCTTGGAAGTCAGAGGTGAATACACCTCCCCACCTCCCCTCCCCAAACCAATACTCATTCTCTCAGAGATGCGGTCTGGCAGTATCCAGGGTAGCTCACCTCGCCAAACTGAGCAATCACGAAATCATGGTGGTCACTGTGCTGAGTTCCAGAGATCATGTGTGGAGATGAGACAAACTTCCAGAAGTTAACCATCACTGCAGCTCTCCACTGATCTGTGCCTAATGGCAGAGTGGGCAGGCAAGTTCACTTTTTCACTTTTATTTGTATAGCACATTTAAAAGACCTGTCACGGTCAGCCAAAGTGCTTTACAGGGCAGAAATAAAAATACATATCTATAAATACATACACCCGCACACACACACATACATACATACATACATACATAAGCACACACACATACTAGTGT
>OMNW01034799.1:6538-31878 GCA_900303245.1 Selene dorsalis | reverse complement strand
TACTTTGTAACCACCCCCTATTGTCCCAACTGTCCCTCCACCCTCTGCTGCTCCAGTTCATCTCAGCAGTCTCACTTTCTCTTGGATCATGATTTTCTTTTCTTTCAGCATCACTGTCCTGGACATGCACATCTTTTATATTCCTCATACATTCCTTCTCCATCTGTTTCGCCCTCGTTTGTTTATTTCCCTCAGTCTGCTCGCTGAGCTTACTCTGTCTTTCCACCCCTCTGTCCGTCTCTGTTCCACTCATTCTTTCCTCCCTCCTTCTATTTCCTTTATCGCACTCTTTGTTGCATCGTCATTGTCTGGCACTAATTCCCTCACCTCCTTTTTGGCTCTCTCTTTCTTTGTCTTTTCGCCTCCCTCTTGTCTGTTTTAGTGGTTTACCAGGCTGGAGTGTGTGTGTGTGTGTGTGTGTGTGTGTGTGTGTGTGTGCTGCGAGTGTGTGGATGTGCGAGCGTGTGTGTATGTGTGTGTTTTTGTCCGTCAGTCTACCACACCACTGCAATTCATCATCATTTTATCTACAGCTCCCTTAATTGGATCCTATCACAGTCCCACCTGACGAGGAGAGAGGTAGGGGGGTTGGAGAGAAGGAGGCTTACTCCGTTGCAACACCACATGGATGCGCACATGTAGGCACGCATACACACACACCCACACACAAACACACACGCACACCCCTCTGTCTAGCTTCATCAACAGCTGCAAAGTTGTATTGGGGCCTGTATATTTACTATTTTTCCTGCCTCCTGCTGAGAGCATTGGTATTTTACTAAACATTAAAGTGCACTGAGGAGTGAAGAAATTGATGTTTGTGCATGTATGTGTGTGTATGTGTGTATCTATTCGGTTTTGCTAGTGAGTCTTTGCTGAGGAAGGTCTCTGTCCTCCAGCATCAGCAGCTCTCAGTTGTATGGCTGTGCTGTAGTAATGAGTGAATATGAGTGTATCAAACGCTGGGGATGCAAACAGCCATTTCCTGGAGTAAGTGCTGGTATTTGGGAGCGTAGGAGGCTTTCAGAGCACACTTAAAATCCAACAGAGAGTGAACAGAAAATAACGTTATGTACAGCTGTTGTTTGCCACCAATTCATTTTTTATCTGCAGATAGTTGGAAGCACTGGTCTTATAATGTTAGTGATGGAGGTCAGGGTTAACTTGTTCAAAAAGGTCTCAAAAAGTCTGAGGTACACAGAGTAATTCAATAGTTAACGCCAGATTTGATTTAGCAAAGTAATTGTGCCTCTGAATCCTGACAAATTTATTCAAATATCCAGTTTGATGTACAACAATAATTATTTTTCTGACTTGCTCTTTGTTCAATGGGCTTTTAAGTAGTCAGGTCACTGAAGACAAATCTGACAAAAACCTGTAATAACAACCCAAAAAGTCAGAACACTCACTTGCATGAAGCAATTACACAGACAAGCATCTAAATATGTGCAAATTAGGTTCCAAAAACACAAAGGAACTGTAGGAGCCATCATCACCATGAGGAAATCAACTTCAGTAATGGGGCCCATAACTCTTTCTCGTGTCACCACAAAGCTGAAGCTCAATCTTTGGGGAGAAAGTTAGTGAGTGGGTAGAGTTCAAAACCAGCAAGTGGCCACAAATCAGAGATGTGTTGTGAGCCCGGTGGTAATGTGGCAGCCGTCTGAATGACCCGGAGCCCTTGACAAGTGTGTGACAGGCTGGAGAAAAGGTGGCCCGCGAAGCTGCCAAAGCCACACACCGCCTCCTGCTGCCTTTCAACTGTGACAACTCGCTATTGGACATATCACTGCGAGTGCTGCGGTGTGCGGCTCGCATGTTAATCATATGTCTTGTTAAGTAAGTCATAATTGGTGTCATTAAAATGCCTCCCCTCCGTCTCATGCCCCGATGCTGAGGAAATTAACATTGCTGAAATGGTTGCTCCCTCTTAGCGGGGACAGTTTGACTGAGGGCTGAGAGGCAGGAATAAGGAGTGGGCATGAAGAGAGAGTGGCTTTGCGACAGTCTGTCCGTGTGGCCATATGCTTCAGTTTCAAGTCTTCGTCGCACTAGTTTATAACTGCTGCCTCCCCTGCCTCACGCTAACCAGCTGCAAGGCCTAATGGTTAAACCAGCATGGCCACGCTGGATGGAGCTCCTGCTGACAGATTAAACAGCTGGGGTGGGTCGCAGCAATGAGATAGCTGATTAGGATTGGCTGAGGTAGTAATAAGTCAATAACAAGCCTCTTATCCACTAAAGTAACTCACATTTATCAGGTCAACAGACACTGCAGGTGATTTAAGCTGCTGTAATTTACTTGTGTGTGTGTGTGTGTGAGTGGTCTTACCGTGGTCTTCTGACACTGTATGCTGCTGCTGTTGAACCTCAGAGCCGGGACACTGTGAGTGTTGCCCTGGATGTGGAAGATGCATTCGTAGTTCCTCTGTCCAGACTGAGGCTGGGGCAGGTTCTGTGCCAGCAGGGTGATGGGCCTCATGACGCCGGCAGGGATGTAGATCTGGGTGGAGGGCAGGATCTGAGGACACTCCTGGAAATGAGGGGAAAAAAAATAATAATAATAAAGAGACTGAGACGTGCCTGGAAAAGAAAGATGGAGCTCTCAGCGGGATGCACATGTGACTGGACAAAGTGTTCTGGATATAGAAAACTGATATCTTCTTTCCTGACTACAAATCCAGACCCAATACACTCCGGTGTGCATTAAAAGCCTGATTTATTTGAATTGACAGAGATGAACCAAATATTTGGTACCATGATGTTGCACAACTGAAATCAGCATCCAACCACATACGGTTTTGTGCTGCTTCAGGTCTTTTGCAGCCTCCTTTATTCCCATGGTGGAAAATATTTCAGCCAACCAACCTCTAACCTCCACTTACAAATTATCAACACTCTCGAGGATAAACTCTTGTCTTATTTATGAAGTGCTGAATATTGAATGTGGCACTTACTTTTCAAAATGAGCACATGTCATTTTGGAATCGACCACTTCTCCACATTAATGAGGCCGTTATGGATTTTAGGCATGTTTTCTCCCTCCAAAGGAATACACCAGAGGATATTCTAATTCTTTCAGCATGGACAAAGAAAAAAAAAAAACGAGAGCCAGAGGCAACGTCTCTTAGAAACACGGACAGTGTTAATTCCACTGTGCTGTAGTGTCGAACAGCACCAGTCTCAGGATTAGAGAGGGAGATGACTGAGGGGTCAGCACTTTCATTCAGCAGCTCTTCAATCAATAAAAAAAAAATTGGCTTGAATAGTGGCTTTGCGCCGTATTAATTGAAGCAAAATAATTGAAATCTCTAAGGCTTTTTTTTTAAGCCCTGAGTGAATCAAAAGACAATATGCAGCTGTCAGCTAGAATCCATGCTACATCACTGCTCAAGCTCCCAGAATTAATTTGTATTTCAAACTGTGTTTTTAACTGGTTCAATAAATGAGATTCAATTACATCTTATTTGTGTGTGGGGATTGGTGTTACATTATTTACCACCACTGCATATTTTCTCTCAGTGTGTTGACTTAAAAACAGTCACAACACAGCTGAAAAAAGTCTCATGTAAGTGTCAGTTTACTTATGACTGCAGTGATTTACCTGTTGGAAAGTGTTGGAGATAATATTTGTGGGGAATCTTGATTAATATTAAGTCTGACTAAAAGGCTGGGAATTTGTGAGTTGATAAAGGCCTCTGCAATATTGTAACTACTGAACCACTGAACTAGTTATATCCACTAAAGTGTGTTTGATGTTCATCTGGAGATGTGGTAAACAATCATGAAAGCCATTCAAATACCAAACCAGAACTTATAAATTAGTCATATTCCACTTAAAGCGCCATTAAGCAAACTATAACTTTCCTATTAGGGTAGCGATCGTTTATATCTGCAATAATAAATCAGTGGGAGCTGCATTTTGTTTAATCAGCAATGACTACGTGAAGTTAAACCACACCAGCAGAAGCATACTGTACAGGGCAATCTCTATATGAGTTTGCTCTACGCTGAGCTACTGTGTAATGGAGCATTGGTAATGACTTGCAGATTGGCCTGGGAATGGTAGGAGAGGATGTGGTGGGGAGTAAGAGGTTTGGACGTAATGGCGCCCAGAGACACTCCCCTTGCCTTATTACAGCACGCTCCCACAGCAGGGGGCGATTGCATGGATGCCATATGTGAGGATGCAGTGTGGAATGGCGAAAATGTGAAATTACATGTCCCAAGTAACATTTAAAAAGTTTTATCTGTAATTCAGCAGATCTAAAGTTGAGGAAAGAAGTGGAACGTAAAGAGATAAAAGAGTTGATAAAACAAACACAAACCTGTTTGCTTTATGATACAGACATAAAGGGTAAAGGTGGAAACCCATTATTAACTTCACAATTAGATGTTGAAATGCTTTTCTTCAACAAAATCTGAAAATCATCATGTTTCGTCAATGAGCTCTGTAGGAAGGAATCGAGGAGAGAGGGACAGAGACCAGATTAAATCAATGGCAACGAGCAGAGTGAAGCAGATTGTCAATTAGTGAGGCTGACAGTTAAAGTTTAAAGTATTCACAGATGGCGACAGTCCACTAATGAACTGCTTCTAGCCTCTAATAAAATGAAAAACAGGACCAAAAAAAGCCCAGACAGGAAGAGGGAACACGCGTGTGTGGGTGTGTGTGTGTGTGTGTGTGTGTGTAAAACATGGCAGTATCCAGCCTGAAAGTAGCAGTCATTGGATAACCAGGCTCAGGCATCTGCTTCAATTGCAGAGTGGACATCCTGTCTCGCTGCCTCACACACACACACAGTGATAGAGAGAGAGAGAGAGAAGATAGAGAGAGAGAGAGAGAGAGACTACTTCACATCTGTGCCTCTCCCCTGCACATTTTGGTCCCTATCGCTTCAGCAACACACACATAAACATACACACGCACAGTCTCTCTCTCTCTCCAAAGGTCTGTTCCTTATTACCGATGCACCAGTCAGGATAAAAAGCACAACATCACATCCCTCTGAGGAGCATGATAATATGCACGCATGTACACAAAGGCATCCCCCACACAGGACCTGCATACAATACAAAGACACAATTTCACGAAGACGTATGGGGAAAACAGAGGGTAGCACACACAGAAACGCACACACACACACAAAGGAGGGAGGGAGTGAACAAAAGATTTGGGAGCAGAGGATTGTGGGAGCTGTTTCATTAGGAGTGGTGACAGGTGTCAGAGCTGAGTCTGCATCAGATAGCGGAGCAGGTCTACACAATGCGTCGCAACAATCTCTTTACCTGGGGGATTCCTCTAATCCCTCGCTTTCACTCCTCTCTTTTATTCCTTCCCCTCGCTCACACTTGATCTTTTTGATGTTCCCTGTACGTTTCGTCTCTTTTCCTCTCCCATTACCGCCTTGTTTTTCCACCTTTTTTTCATCCAGGCCCGAAGAGTTGACTGAGCGTGCGTCCTCTTTTATCTCCACACCAGTAGAGGTTCCCAGTACAACCTGTCTGGCACCGGTGGCCACTGGGAATCACGTGACTTCCGAAGAAGCGTCTCATTGAGGCACAAATTTACTGCGCTGTGAGGCTAGGATGAGCAGCGATGCAGAGGATGAGCCGAGATAAACCAGTGGATAAGAAAGAGATGAGGAGAGGTGAAGCGAAAAAGGAAGGAGGGGAGGAGATGAGGAGGCGAGGTAAGGTCTTGGGAGCCACACTCCTTTATTAAAGTCGGGGATGAGAGTCTAGAAGGTCAAGTTCCCAACAGAGCGAGGCAGGGGTGGAGCGCAGCAACATGGGAGCCATACACACACTTATCTGTCCAAGCTACTTCCCAGACAGCCAATACACACACACATACACACACAAACTATGCTATATCTGGATATGCATACCCAAATTGCACATTATAGCCTAAAGTAAATACACAAACCAAACACGTACACACACAAACACATTTATCCGCATACAAAAACATTGCTATAACACACACACACACACACACACACACACTCCGATCTGAGGTTAAATTTTACCCTCTGGCTCTGTGCAGTAACTGAGTGCACTTAGGCCTGTGGAGTGTTTTACAGTAGCCTTGGGGGTAAATACACAGAAACTGTGATCAAAGGTGGGAAGGTAAGGCTTTAGAAAAAATAAAAGGTTTCACCTCACATTCCATACTGCAAATGGAAATTTCTATTGAGTGTCTGCCAGTTGCTTCTGGAATCTGTGGACCTCATGTAAAACACCTACTTGGTGGCCATGTTGAGCTGCGTATTATGTACGCATATTAACTGACAGTATGTAAGATTTTTGACTGCTAAATGCCACAGTTATATTGATCCAGTCCGTTAAAAGTGTAGATGCTTAAGTATATGGATGTTGGGACCCAGCCCATTCAAAATGGAGAACAAGATCACATGGCTTCTTTTGTCCCATCCCTTTTTTTGTTCTCTCATTCTCTTCTCTCCTCGCTCTCCTCTCCTCTGCTCAACTGGAGCTGCTGCTCCTCTCAGCTCTTCACCTGGAGCTATGGCGGCTCTCTAACCTCCATGAGGCCTGCACAAGGCAGAGGCCTCTACTGGACTGAACCCTGGTGGCGATGCGAGTGCCTACCAACAGACTCAAGATCAAACACCAACTAGCATGATGCAAGGTCTGCTAGTTGAGTTGAAAAGCGATGGAGCCACAAAGCAGAACAACCAACCAACTTTGCGAGGAGAACTACGGACTCTCCTTTACAAAACCAGAACGATGCAGCCAGGACAGCTGTAGTTCAATCAACAAGGACAACAACCACTGGACGAGCACACAACAAGTGGACTTTGCAGCCACAACAGGACTGCAACACTGCAACCACAGGATTTCAGCCAGCACCAACATCTTCTCTTCTTCCTGTGACTTGGTAATGTAACTGGGCCTAGTTAGCTTACCTCACACATCCTGACTACGGACAGAATGCTTCAACTGTGCCAATGTATGTATTGATCCAAATCAATAATACCTGAGCTTTGTTGTTGGGTCTATTCATTGTCAGTTGACTTGTGACTTGAGAACTCATGACTTAGTGTTGAACAAAGGAGCACACCTTTGTTCACCTCCCCCCACATCACATGTGGTTGGCCTTAGAGGCCATCTTGGATTGAGCTGTTTGGTTATAGCTCCCTTTGTCTTAGGACAAAGGAATCACCCTCCATCTTTTCCATTGTCTGAGGTCACACCTCATACTTCACACACACATTCACACCTAGACACACACACACATGGAGATACACTCCTTCACAGCGTAGATAGTGTATGTAACTTTGTTAGTTTTACGTTTTGTTATTTCATTTTCTAGATGTGTCCAAATAAACTTCCTTTAAAACTTTGCTCGTCTGTTAATGTTGAACAAGAGTGAGTATGCCAACCTCTACGCTGTAGAACTCTTAAATCCTTCAACTTTTACTACTATTAATAAGGTAATTTTGTTTATAATTATTAACTTAATTATGAATCAGAGTTCTGTGTTAATAGCTAGTAAGTTCACAAGACTGATTTTGTAAATTGGCTGTCTGGTGCCCCGAGGTGGATTTCATGTGAATTAAATCCTATTAAAATTTTTATAGTAATTATTAATATTTTGATACTAATATTTTACTAATTTGATAACACTCACGAGTACACAGCAAATAGCACTCTCTATGTAAAATAGAGCCCAACATTTATGGTGCATAGCATTGATTGGCGCTGCCTGGATGAGGTAGTGCACAATCACAACATAATTGGAGCCATGTGTAACGGACACTTTAAGTTTTCTAACTTAAATGGTGCTTCCATGTGAGGCATCGTGTTATTGTAATATTAGTTGTGCCAGACCACAACATTAAATGGTGCCCCCGTGTGAGGCATTGTATTATTGTAATATTAGTTGTGCCAGAGCACAACAGATGGTGATGCGTACAGGTCATAGTTTTTTTTTGTTTGTTCGTTTTTTGTTTTTTCCTTGCATTATGGCAGTGCAGGGTTTGGGCATGTTTGAGACTCAGCTGTTTGATGTTGGATCCTGGACAGTTGGCTCAGGATGATGTAAATCTGCAAACTGCGATGAAATGAAAAACAAGGTTTTACAAGGAAGAGTCATGACGATCATAAACACACAGATGTTAGCTCTCATGGCTGCACCAGTTTCTACACCATGACAATGCTCATGGCAGAGGTGGTGACTCTGACTTCACATGTCTGAGTCTGACAATCTCACCAAGAAGTTGAGGAACTGATCCAAGAAAAAGAGAACAGGTCACAGTCCAACACAGTCACTGGCAGCTTTGTGATGTTAGCAGGACCATATGGGGTCAGGTTACATCTACCCAAACTACACCTGCTTCACTCTTTTGTCTGTTCTTTAGTTTCCTCTCCCAGTCTCTTCAACCATTTTACTAACCTTCTTCACCTCCCACCCTTTGGTTTCTACCTGCTCTGCTGCTTCTCAGTCATCAGTGTAGCATCAGAAAGATGATGGTACAACTCGAACCTCACACAAACATTGGATATGTTTTGGAAATGTAGATGTCAGAATGTCATTGTGACGTTTAAACATTCACCAATTGGATGCTTTTACAACAATATCAGTATTTTATGGAAAATGCTGGATTTATGTCTTTTAAATATCAAAGTCATCAAATTATATCTGCATACTGTCACAATAAGTGGGTATACAAAACTATTTACAAATGACTAGGGTGATTTTTCCTCTTCTTTTGGCCGAGTCTGGCAGGTTCAGGCCAAGAATTAATGCTAGCTAGTCGCGTCGAGTCCGGGCTTCAACACTTGCGGGTCCGGTCTGGAAGGATTTTAATTTTCAGGCCCGTTGAGACCTCTACAAATCAAAACTTCCTGCAGCTGATCAAAGATGGAGATCTATGGTGTAATTAGCACAGTAGTTGTCATTGTTTTGACACTTTCATTCAAGCATTTGCAAGTGAAGAAACTTCACTACGCATTTAGTCGACGCGCATGCGCTGAAAGGACGTAACCAGACAACATTCTGTTTCACCATTTACATTATATAATTTTCATTTCTTTCAGTTTAAGAAAAGGTTTATTCCACCGCTATGAAACTGAAAAGAATTTCATTTGGTTTGGGCATGTTTCTTCTGATTGCTGCATTTATTTTATTCAGTTTAGGCTTTTAAACCGAATAAAACTGGAATATTTGGGTCCATGTAAACCCATAATGTCCTGAATGAATTCTGGTACCTGACCGATCCTACCCATCCTATATTCAACCAAATATGTATATGTTTAACTACAGTGGTTTCCAGCTGTGGACCTGCACGGCTGTATAAACATAATGACACCTGCAGCCATGAGCTCCAGCTGTCTTGGAGTCTGTAGAGCTGCAGAGTTAACGAATAAGAATCACTCAATAAACTTATACATCAAGGCAGGAGTGTGATGTTTAGAAAGTTTCATTTTCCAACACTATGGAGGTTTAATGTGTGGGATGAAAGACAAAAAACAAACATGACATTTACTTAATTTATATCTGGATCTGCCACACTTAAAGTCACTATATTATGTTTGCCTACTTTCACTCACTTCTAATTACTTTCTATCAGGATGAAGATATCACATCCACCGTGATGTCATAGATGTGGCAAGAGCCCCGATTGGCTGCTGGCTGTCACCCATGAGGCTGCTTCACCAAGGCACTGACAACCCCTGTGTATGATGGATGAGGGCGTCTGTGTGTGTTTGTCTATGTGTGTGAGTGTCAAGGGGGTCACCACAGTGTAGAGGGTCCCCACGGATTAGCGTTACAGTCCAATGAACCATTTCAGAAAGGAGGGGGCGAGACCCCATCGACCAGTGCAGTTACACACAGAGAAAAAAAAACATATACACACACACACACACTAAGGGAGGGGAAAGGATCTGATATGATGACCACATTTCCCAGGAGAGTGAGGAAGAATCATCTGTTGAGCAACGTCTCAGTTTCAGACACTAGTAACACCCTTAGAGAATAAATCTAACAGAAAGTAACAGTAACACACACACGCTCACACTCCAGAGAAAACCACAATAATGTTCAGTGGTTCATGCTCGTGATCCCATTAGATCTGTGCATTCAATCAACACACAGACAAGTCATAAGGCCATATAGGTCTCATGAAATATTTTCTCCCAAATCGTTCCTCCTGTCATTAACAGCTCTTTCTTAATCTCTGTATCTGTCTCTCATAACCATATATAGCAAGTGAAGATGAGTCAAAACAGGGGGAGCTTTATCAAACCTATACATCACAGCATCTAGCTATTTCTGCTACACTCAGAGAACATATCAGACACCCTCCCTAAAGGTTGCCTGTGCAGTCGATGCTGTAAATCTTTGTGTAAAAACCCCAGAAAAGAGGTCAACAAGAGGTCAGACATAAACTGGTATCCATCAGTGCAGCAGCTGGGCTGAACTATGAGAGTCTTGTGGGCCCTGTTGCTACAGAGTGTTTGATGCCGAGTGTGTACGGCTCATACACAATTTGGTTTATTTAGTATGAGCGTGGTTACCACAGCACATCTTCCTTATTACACTGTGTTATCACAGTCATACCATGAACCAGTCTAGAGGAAATGATGCTAGTTAAGCTGTGCCCATTTTTAGAAAGCAGAAAAATTGTTAAACCTCTGTCATGTCTGCTTTTTGACAGAGGTTAGCATGCTAACCAGCTAGCCACAACCTGTACCTATCTATCTGCTCTGAACAAGTAGACTCAGAGGGCATATTACAATCGTAACTGTATTGAAAAGACAACAATTGAACAAAGATCCAACGATTAAGAAAAACGACAACAAAAAACAATCCCCTGCTACGTACAGCCAAAAAAAAAACATGCACGGCTATTTGAGACAGATCTACATTTGTTGAGAGTAATAGAAGCTATAGAAAAAAAATGCTGTGACTACTGGGAAAAGACCTCTTCTCCATTGACTGTACAGAGCTCTTCATCACACATGTCTCCATTAGAATAGCAGTGCCCTGTGTATTATCTCTGATGACCAAGTGTGATTGTGTGTCTATCTGGATGCTATCAGGCCTGGATGGTCAAAGAGGAGGATGTAGCCGATAAGCATCTGCTAGTGGATCGATAGGAGCCTCTAAAAATACACAGGCTGTTTGTGTGTGTGTATTTCTGAGGGTGACACAGTAGATACATGACTGATAACGAGAAGTTATCCGGGATGGCCTCACTAAGTACGGCCGTCTACCTCTCTCTCTCTTTTTTTTTTCTTTTTTAGCCTACAGAACCAAATTTGATGAATTCTGTTTCATCTTATGAGACGAAAATGACAAAGTGCTCCTTGTCATGTGGGAACCAACCAAAAAGAGACATGCAACCCATTTTGGACCATGACCTAGTGAATAATAAGACATCCCTGTGACCCACCTACGAATCAGCCAACCTTTCAAGGACACTATAAAAGTCCAAGATAAATGCACCGACTTCTCCATCATCTGCCTTCATGTATTTAGGTTCATATCCACCATTAGTCTTGGGATGAGAGAATGAGCTTCTTGGCCCCAAACGTCCCAGAGGCTGGGAAAGTTTAAGCAATATGCAACACAGTCAACTTCACAATAAAAGACGTGGCATAGTATCTGGCATGCAAATTCACTGGGGCCAGAAACTTTTGAAAGCTATCATTTCTGCGAGCCTGTTTCATCTTTTATTCTACATTTGTGATTCATCCCCCCATGCTTCGTTTCAACAAGAAAACTTTTCATCTATTTTGCTCAAATGAACCTCAGTTATAGTCTCAGGTGGAAGGAGGGCACGCACCACATCGCACCACACTACGAGTTCTTCTGTTCAATAAAAGACACTTTGAACTGTGTTAGAAGCCTTTTGGAGTGTCCACCCACTCTTTGCAGCCCTTTACTATGGGGGATATGGAGTGAGACGGGTGAAGCAGGAAAGATGAAAACACGGAAAGCGTTTGTGCTGCTACGAACTGAGATGCTGATACTTAAAATATGAACATGAGCAACACTTTGACTTCATTACAGCTTCATCAGAATTCAGAAAATTTTACTTGCTGTTGATAACTGCACTACTCTCATCACCTTTAATTGAGGCATGTCATTATCATTTTCTACTATTGATCCCTGGAAAGAAGCCACACTGCTGCTGAACTATATTTGCAACAAAGCTGCCATAGGATTCACTACCTTAAATGACAGAACCCACACTTGGGGAACTTGCAGCCTCTATCTCATCCATCATCACTCAGGTGACTGACTGTTTTATGACCTAAACTGCAGACAGCCACTAGGGGGAGATTGAGATGTTTCACTTGGAAAGCTGTCCAATTTTGTCCAATTCTATACATAGTCACTACATTTAGATAAAAAAAAAAAAAAAACCTGCTGAATGGCTACCATCCATTTCTTTTGCTATACCTGTATTGTGTTAAAAAATCAGCCTGGACAGTAGATGACTTCATGTATGAATAAAAAATGAAATCAGAAGGATTAAAAGTTTTGAACTGGATCAAGATGAATTTAGTCGTGACTTTCTTTCTGACAACACAAATGTGGTCAGAGACTTCTGTCCTTCTACGACTCCGCAGCATTTTTCAGTCGCCTACCTCAGGGCTAGACACTGAACTTGAATATTTTTAGAGAACACACTGCAGACTCCACAATGTGTTTGAAGAGAGTGCCTGAAATCTTTGTCCAGTCTTCTTCCAATATTCTGTGACCAGACTATTCTGACTACTTTATTTAATATGCAGTTCCAACAGCCATCATGGAGCCCATCATAAAAACATGGTTGAAGTCTTCAGTCCATGCAGATTATAGTCTTCAGTTTCAAGGATATAACGACATCAGTTTCTTTGCTGCTGCATCTGGTATCAACAAACAGGACTGGCTACCACAGCAATTTAGTGCTGCAGGAAAGACACAAGAGATACATAAGAACTGTATATGATTACTCATCTGTGCCTTCACAGCAACAGTGGAGTTAAGTTTAGGAAGGAAAGAGAAAGACACTGGAAATTATCATCACATGAGTAATACAAGTCTGTCACTGACTCTTTATCTTGGTATTTTCATACATTCATAAAGCTGAATGTATTAACAGAAATTAAGAGGAAGAAGAAGTTCACCATGAATGTAAGGCAGGAAAAAGTCAATGAGCAGCAATGTAAAATAAAAGAAAGTGGCTGAGAATCATATGCCACTTAATCATTAGTGACTTTTGAACATTTCCTATTTATGTTGTGCAGACAAAAGTAAGCTCTGTAGCTCTAAACCAGTCTTGAAATGATTTTCAGCAGCCGAGCTTAGAGGTAGGAAGAAAGTAGGGCAGATAGCATTAGTTAAATGACATGGAATTATTGAGTAGATGCTAAGGAGACACGGCACGAAGCGCAGGGTGGTGTCACGACCCCCGAGTATCCTTTCATCTCCTGAATGGTTAAAAATCTTTTGCATCCTCCTCCCACTCTTCCATCCTTCTCCACCTTTCATCAACTCACTCTCTCCTTCCTCCCTTTCCAGTCAGTCTCCTGTTTATGTTGTTCCGATCAAAACTGATATCTTCTTCCTCTTTTTTTTAACCACCCTGATACTTCCTCTCTCTTGTATGTCATTTATCTCCCTTCCCCTTCCCCACCCGTCTCTCCCTGCAGCATATCATCCCTCCCCCCTCACCCATCCTCAGATTTTTCTTTCTGTCCCAATCTTTTTTTTTTAATTATTTTATTTTTATTTTTTATTTTAGCATGGAGACCAAAAACAACATGTTTAATCAATCTTAATTTCACCAAGCGTATTGACAAACTGGCCTTGAGCAATTTGGGCAAATGCACTGTCCAATCTGCAATTTTCAACAATAATGAGACAATTAAAAATTAGCTTCCTGACACAAACTTAATTAAAGGCATTTTATTGTGACCTCTGATCTTCTTCTGGGGAGAGAGGAAAAATATTAAAACATTAAGCCATGCTCTGGCAATATCCTCTTCCATTTATAATATGTGTATTAAACTGATTTTTGGATATTGTAACAACTTTCAGGGGCAATATTAGAGGTGATATCACTTGATTAGTATATATTTTATTATTCATATATGCAGGATGTGTGTATGATGGCAGGCTGTTTATTGAAGGGAAAACTGCATGACTTTTTTTTTTTCCCCTAGTTTCGTGCGTGTATATAGTTTCATAAATGAGGCCCATGGCTGTTTTAGCAAGCTTGCTTCTTCTCTGACAACTAGGCCACTGCCACACTCCTCCCCTTATGTTTTATTGTGGATGCTCCACCTTTTCGCTTCTCATCTCATCTGTCTCTCTCCATTAAACACGCCAACGATCAGAGAAGCATCTGGAGATGCATCTTTAAGCTTTAATACACTTTGAATAATTAACACACTATGTCCCCCCTCACACACACACACACACACACACACACACACGCACACACACACACGCTGCTGAGTCTATCAGTGGCAGGCTGCTCCCCCAGCCAGAGGAACTCTGAGGGAAAAAGGAAGCTTGCCATGTGCCAGCCCCAGCCCCAGAGTCTCAGAGCTGGGCAACTCGGAGATATGTACCAGCCTGAGCTCCAAAAACCAGCACCAATGGAACAGCAGCTGTAACTCTGACACCCATAGCTGAAAGACACAAAGAGAGGGGTTTCTGGCTTCTGCTAATTGACTTGTTGAGGGAATGAGAAGAGGGTGAATAAGAGGGAAGAGCTCGTATGGATAGAGATCAAAAAGGGAAAACCTATATGGAGACAGCTGGTGAGACGCAGGGTTTAAGCAGTGATACGATGGGATGTTGAGAGAGGATGGCCTGTGGGTGTTTGTAGGTACCTGCATACATACATGCCTGCAATGGTGCGTCTTGCAGCAGCGAGGTGACTTGACAGAAACATACGACCATCTAACCAACTCACTCATCATGGTGATTCATCCTCTAATTAGCGGCACGAAGGCTAACCCTGATCCACATATCTATATTCACCTTCTGTACATCTGGAGCCCAACACAGCCTGCTAATGATTATCAATGAGGCGAAGCTACAAGGCCAGCAGTTCAGTTCAGTTAAGGGATGAATGGGACGAAAGGGAAGAAAAGAGTGAGGACTGAAAAGAGGATGCTGTGAGGTGAAAGAGGACTGAAAACAGGCAGAGCTGGTGGGGTGCAGTCTCACTTACTGAAAAGGTCAATGCCTCAATAGTTAAACTGTTTCAGAGCGGCCGATGCAGAACAAGCACTGGCTCATAATGAGCATTTCTTTCCACAGATTCAGATGACTTCACCCAGGCAGTGTCTTCATGAATAAATCAGACCTAAATAAATACCCTCCATAAGCTACACTGTCCTAAAATAGAAATGAATAAATAGGGGGGAAAAAAAGGGTCTAAAATCAAAAGACTCAGTTGTTGACACATGAAGAACAATCTGATGCAGCCTAGGTGAAAACATGTGTACAGACAGAAAACAGCACTGCATTAAAAAACATGGGAGCTTCTTTGATAGCGATGAGTTGCTTCAGGTGTCAGTGACACAATTAAATCCAGAAGGGCCAGGTTGAGGAAAGATCCAGGGGTTCTATGGCTTACCAGACTAGAAAACACTGAGAGCTTTCACCACGACAGTCATTATATCCTCAGTCCATCTCAACCAGGCCAGAAGTAGGAGTACCCAGGTCATAATGGACAAAGCTGAACCTCAGTTTTAACAACCAATTCCAACATTTAAAGGCATATTCCGGCGTAAGTTTAACCCATGGTCTAACGCACCGTTAGACCGAGTAGAACACCCCCTCGAGAGATCAAGTTTACTTCAGCACAGACAGACAGATAGCAAAATACTGATTCTGACTCTGTAGCCAAGAGCCAACCACGATCAAAAAAGCCACTCATAGCCACAAATAATGCTCAGAACAACAGCATACTTCATCAACAGTACAAACAGGATCCCCAGCACATAATACAAAGCATCAAACACCTGCTAGCTTTGCCTGGTTTCTATTGAAAAGAGACAAAAACAGAACTCAACTGCTGGGACCCTATTTGAACTGTTGATGAAGTATGGTGCTACAAAGTTTGCGGTCGGCAAACTTGATCTCATGGGGGGGTGTTCTACTCAGTCTCACAGTGTGTTAGACCATGGGTTAAATTTACGCTGGAATATCCATTTAATGCCACTGCAGGAGGTCATGTTCCTTTAATGTACCAGTGTGGGGAAAGAGCATGTTGGGTTCGGAGTGGAGGGTGGGCTCATAGCCTGTCTGACTTTCCCGTCAAAGACCTGCAATTAATGAGAGATTTTTAATTATCCATAACGACAACTTTACCCAACCAATGCAGCTGAAAGTCTGTGCTCTGCTTTCCACATCTTGTAAGTATGCGGGGGTCAGCTGGGGTCCTCGTGATGTAAATTTCAGCATCAAAGGGTGTATGTGAGGCTCTGGTGCGCAGACGTCAGCGTACCCACTAATTTGCCTTTTCCCTGTGCTACATGTGTGCAAACACAAACATGGACACTGTTTTTTGAAAACAGAGACTATATATAGAATAAGTTTAATGGGAATTTTAATGGGACAACAAGCGGAGCCATGAGCTATCATTGACTGTATCAGTATCAGTGATTACAATTCCTGTTCTGCCTACTTCTGTTGAGTTTTGGTCCTGTCCCGTCCGACTAAGGTGATTAGTTGTGAAACTGAAACCCACCTTGAGGGAATCCCCCAAGAATTGCATGACCCACGGGATTCCTGAAAAAATTGTTTGTATTCTACCTATATTTATGATGGAGTCAACAAAACATGAAGGCGGTATTAGGGTATCATCGATTATCAGCAGGCAGGTCGTTACTTATGATAAAGTTGTTGTTGGATGCAGTTGTAGCATTCTACACAAGCTTGTACAACCAGTGCATTATAAAAGTAGAATTACCTTTCATTGTTAGGCAACCTCTAGTGGCCACAGTCATTATGACTGAAGCTAACAAGAAATGTAGGTGGACAATCAGGTTGCTGTGGCTGCAACTGGTACTCTACTGTGTGTCCAGAGTATAAGCACTTATGATCTGGATGTTTAGGTTGGAGGACTTGTTTTACACTTGCATTGAAAAAAAAGTAAAATAAGCCATTCCTTGTCAAAGCTTCCATCTGGGGCTCTTACTTGGCAGCCATGTTCTGTCTCCACTGTCAATCTTGTGCTGCATTGATTCATTTGTGGGACATAAAACATCCAGAATAAAAAGCAGCTCCATGTAAAATTAATGAACAACTTAATTAACAAGCCGGCAAATTGCAATCAATAAAGGGACAAGTAGGTGAGCTGGTAGACAGGAAAACTAATGCAAAAATCAGGATTTTCTATTACTTGTTTTCTTCATTTTATTGTTATCTCATTTTTCCTATTTCCTCTGAATCTGAATAAAGTCATTTGAACCAACCCCCAGGCCGAGCATGAGCCCAGTCTGCCATACCAGCCCAATGCTGGGATTCACTGGAGCAGAGCAAATTTGTTTGTCTCTGTGTTTGTTTGTCTTGGTGTTTGTTTCTCTCATTGTTTGTGTTTATACACATTTCTGTTGATGGCCTTCTCAAGTGTTTCTCTGACTCTGGCAATTTTCTGCCTGGTCGCCCCTAATGCGTCTCTGTGTTTATCTGCTGTCATAATACAGCTGATTTATATATATTTACATACCCAGGAAGTGACAGCAGAGACTTATATTTACTTTGAGAGGGCAAGAATTATACATTAGTGTTTATCTGTTTACACACACAGGGAGGAGAAGGTGTGTTTTCGTGATTTACCTGTGGCATAGATTTGCAGATGCTATGAATTTTATCAGATATGAAGTGAAGTCAGCCTCAAGAAATATGACAAATGCCTTTGGGAAGATAACCAGTGTAGTGTGAATTCAATCACTTTGGCAACCGACTGCTAATGACACAGGGGAAACTTTTTCAGGCAGCGGAGATGGGCAATATTGCTTTCAGCAGGGGCTGCGGACTGGTAAATTGGAACAAAATCAAGGCTACGGGAGATAAATGTGTGACGACAAAACTGCTGCTGCTGTGTTCAAGTGTACATATGCATTGCTTCAAAATGTTACCCTGTTTGACAGAGAGAGAGAAGCCCAGAGCTGTCACCTCACTGTCTGGGACCTTAATAACAATAATCTATGTGGGGATGTGGTGAAGGCATCGATGTGTGTGTGTGTGTGTGTGTGTGTGTGTGTGTGTGTTAGAGTACCAAAATTCAGCAAAAGCCAGCTGACATCCAAAGTGTCTTGGAAACCTTAGTAACACATCATAAAACAAAACAAAAATAAATAAATAAATAACGCAAATTGGTGTGGCTCTCCAAACAAGATGGGGATAGATGTCAGCACGTTGTGTTTATGGGAGGATGTGATGACAAGTGTATGTCGAGTCAGATGTTTTGTTCCACTACTCATACGCTCACAGAGACACACTATCAAACAAAACTCCCAAAAGTGACTGTCCTATTCGTAACTTATTGGATAAACATGCGCACGCTGGTTTGAGGGTTTTTGGCTGCTGTGAAAACACAAAAGTTCATTTGTGTCTGAGTGTCAATTTCTTGTGCTTGTGTGAGAGACAGTGAGAGGCAGAGCCTTCGACTGAAACAGAGGAAGTGTGAAAGCCCGTCATGTCGTGGATGGATGTGGGTTTTCATGCAAATATAACATTTGGGACAGTAGCACGCGCTGCTATTTGCATACTCATTCACCCTGCCTTGTTTATAAGTGAATAAATCCAGCACTGCTTGGAGTACAACAGCTGCTGCTGGGCCACTCACAGCAGTACTCATTCATACACACACACACGCATACGCACAAATGTTGTACAGGTCCCAGCTGCACCCTTTGCATTACTATGCCACTATACATGCTTATGTGTGTCAGTGTGTGCATGCATTAATATTAGTAAATGTGTTGCTCTGTATTCCAGTGCTTCCGAATCTGTATCTCTTTGTGTGCAAGTATTTATGAAAACACATTTAACCACACGGATGGGGTGTGATTTTGTAATTCTGCATGTGTGTGTGTGTGCGAGTGTGTGCTCACACCCTCACCTCAGAGGTGTTGACTCGTCCCTCCTGGAAGGAGCAGTCACTGGCGTCTTGCGTGCACATGTGTCGATATTTGCACCAGTAACAGGAGAATTTTCCATTAACACAGGACAGGCACCTGGAGAGAGTGAGTATGTGGAGGAAGACAGGATGTCAGGGGTTTTGAACATAAGCAACAGTCACAATCATTTGAAAAAGAATATACAATACTGCCTTTATAGTGGCTCATTTTCCTTGGAGGTTCTGTACTTTCCAAATAAAAAGAAAGGGAAAAAAAATAGAGCACCTGTAAGACACCAAGTGTTCAAGAGAGTAAATAAGCTTCCATGACATCTGCAAAATGTAAAATGCTGGAGTCAATTGCCACAGGATAGAGGGCAGAGAGAAGCCAGAGTAGAGGAAGAGGAGCAGCAAAGCAGCACGCTGTGGAGAGTGCTGTATTTTGTTTTCCTGTTTGATGGACAATGAATAATAAAATTCACCCCTGGAGTGTTTCACTTTAGTTATTGTCTGAAATGGACTGAGCTCAGTGCATGACTGTGGACAGGGAGTGAACAAGACCAGCATGGACGGACATAGTTGTGAAATGGAGTGAGCATCAGTGTATGGAAAGGTAGTCTAGGCTCTTGCTGACTGGAAATCACATTTCTCTTATGTGGTCTGATAGTCCTCTATATTTATTGAACTGTTCAAAAAAGATGCTTGTAAAAACAAAGTCATATCTTAAGTTTATGAGGCGTCATTTCCATGAAACCATAAGTATATATAGTAAAATAAAATAAAGTAAGAAATTCAATGTATAAGTTACTTAAATAACTTTTATGATTCTATATTCTTATTTTCAGTTATGTACTGAGCTCCGTCCATCTCACACAACTGCTAAGCTTAAACACTCCAGGGGTGAATTTTATTATTCACTGTCCATCCAAGCAGCCAGTTTATGATTTAAAACGACTGACTAATGCAACATCAACTTGCATCAGAAAAATTATGTTGCAAGTATCAGGGACCTATAAAGGCTAACTGTTTAATGTTAACCACATTCACTGCTTCAAGCGGGAAATGTGTAGCAATTCTTAGAAGACAGAACACAGGAATCATCAAGAATTTCCTAAATTTGAAATTTAAAATTACTCTTTATAACTAGCATAAAATACACCAATAAAGAAACAGCCACAGCGACCTCAATTCATCACAGATTAGGTATGATATGCTCGGGGAGAACTGTTGCCAGGCTAAATACAGCACAGGCAGAAACGCAGATCAAAAGAGAACCTTCAACGGGAGACGCATATCACACGCTGACAGGCCAAGCGTGGACATGCATCACCGTATTCACACAGCATCAAATGTTTATGGTCCAAATCTCCAGAAATCAGGTTTGAATGACAAGTGTAACTGTGGCCTTGTGCATTAAGACTTCACTCCAGCTGTCAGCAAGACCGAGGCGGACGCTCAAAACAGCCAAGAGAGAGCAGGGAAGAATCCTTGGTGATCCACTCCTCTCCTCTTATTCTCCATGCTTGGAGGCTTACAGTGAACTAAGCTGGCAGACCAAGATAAGCCTGTTTTAAATAACATAATGTTTTTTTTTTCTCCTTCTTCAGAGTTAAGGAAGAACAACATACACATTCAGACATACAGTCCATAACCAGAGAAATGCAAGGATAGCTACCAGGAAAAAAAAGCAGTGAAGGAGAAAATTGTGTAAAAATGAAAGGTTTTTTTTTATTTGTGAAAATCTGGAAAAGTCTTATTTTCATAATGGGAGGTGGGAAACAGAAGTTCATTCCTGTCCACGTCCCCTGTATGAACTTGATTTTACTTGTTGTGCTCTAATTTTCTACCCTGTACTGAGGTTTCATTGTCAGTCAGCTGACAACAGGAATACATAGGAACCCTCCACTTACTAACTGCTATTATCATCTCCATTTTAATTGGACTGTATATAAAAATGAAGTTAAAACGATAATTACTGTGACTGATAGAAGAACATGTCCAGTAACTCTGAACCTGACGTTCTCTTTCCACTAAAGCAAGTACTAGCTTTGTCGTCCTCACACCACTTCAGTACCAGATTTCAGTTAACTGGCCTCAGAAAAGCAAGCTCTAATTACATGTCAGTCCTCTCTCCCATTTGCTGTCACTGTACTCAGTCAGACCTCCTACAACTCAATTCCCACACACCCCCAGCCTCAGCCCTCCAACTCACATCTGCCTTAGAGACTGAGTGGGAACCTGTGGGGGCAATCATCAAGTTATAACTCTCCAGAGTTATTATCACCACATTCAATTCCATTGCATTGAGGACTACATGGCATCTTAATACTGTACTTGGCAGTTCTCATTGTGCCTTGTTAATTTTCTTTTGGAGGAAAGGATATTTACTCCCAATAAGTTAAAATCTTTGAAAGTTGGCTTAAATTAGTTTCAATGACAGCTTGTACTTGGAGAATGGAGCGACTGTGAACCTTGAATGATTTTTTTTTGTTGTTGTTGGTTTGTTTCTAACTAACTGGGAATCATCAAGAAGCGCATTTCTCACCTTTACTGACACCGTCATGAATTAATTTTACCTCCTAACATTAAAGGAATTAATGATGCAGGTTCTTTGCCAGTTGGTACGCTTGGTTTGACATTTTGAGAAATATAGTCATTGCCTCTCTTGACATGAGTGAGATAAGGAGATCAATACCATGTGTTTGTAGGCTTAAATATCAAGCTACAGAGGACTGTTATCTTAACATTTAACTTCAATTTCTCAGGTGACCAATAACAAGACTGACCGTGTAAATGGGCAGTTGTTTGCTAACAGATTAGCAGACTTAATAGTAGCCATGTGTAAGTTTTTCAATTGCTACATGACAGATGTTAGCATTAGCAGCTGTTTAGTTATGAGTCTGGAAGAACTGCTGCAAGTTCAGTATCAAACTCCATTCCTTTACTCAGCTAGAAGCTGTCTCCAGTGGTGGGAAGATGTCACCAATATGACCTCCAGCCTTTCCTTCTACTTAAGTTAGCATGCTGCAGCTAGCCCCAGCACAGTTTTATCACATTTCAATAGTGACTAACTGTACCCTGAAGGTGTAGACAGCTCAGTACATCTATTATAACCTCTTGCCATGAAAACACAACAGTGGCTGAGGCTCTTGTCAGGTCAAAATCATCACCACCTGCTCCAGACAAGAAACTGCATCACCCCTGTTTGCTACTGTGGCCTTGCCTTGAAAAAAATATTTTACTAAAATCTATCTATGCTGAGTCCACTATGGTATAATATCCAGATCCATAGAGTGGTATACAGTGTAGCTACTGCTACACAAATGCAGCTATGTCATTTCTGGTGATACTTTATCAATGACACAAAGCCATGACTCAGTCTAGTGAGTACAGAAAAGCTCTCTTAAATCGCAATACCACCTGCACAGTTTGACTGACGTGATCTCTGCCAAGTCTAGTCCAAAAGCACCACAGTAATGAATCACCATGGGGGTTTAAAACGAGCCCAGAAAACAGAAGGACAACTGCTCAGCTCGCCATGCCACCCTGCTGCCGGAAAGACTGGCTTTAAATTGGATTTAGTCTAATCCGCGCCCTGTCTTTGTCCCCTTGTCCTTGGTTTATTCAGATTTTTGAGGGTTAACTCCTGAATTGCCTTATGAGAGTGTCAGAGTGATAGAAAGGTCTTCATACAGCCAGTGATAAGCTAGTCAGACAAGACTGAACTGCAGCGAGAGCTTTACAATCAATGCCAGTGGATTTCCATCGGAAGAAAGGTGGACTGAGGTTATGCTAACAGTCTGATGTATGTTAGTACAGCTGGTGAGCCAGTTCCTCCTCACTATTAACCCCGGGGTTTATCGATTTCTTGTTGCAGGGACATGTTCGCACACCTTCACAGGGGTGTGTGCGCAGGCTCGTGTCTGCGCTAACACACAGTCACGGAGTGAGACAAACTAATACACACAAGTTGTCACCCATGCTGTCACCCATGCTTGACATCGTAGCGTTCCTTTGGGTCACCTGGGCGGTGGAGACTTGTTCTACAGTAGAGCTGTCAATGTCTGGACAACCGGCTTGGGTAAGTGGCTGCGCTGCTGCAATGTAGTCAATAAAATCCCCTGCTATTTAACAAGGCCTAGCAACAGAGCCAGGTCAAACGCCTTTTCATCTTCTCAGAGCTTTTGTTCTAGCGAGGATGGATCGATGGAACAAAGCCATTGATATGCGAGAAATGGACCCGCACGAAGGTATATGAAAGGAGAGAACGATCATATGCTCATTTAATTCTGGTCAATGTGGATACGGCGCAGATAAAGCTGCACTTCTTTCTTAATTAAGAGGTTAGTCTTTCATTTAACTCAGAGTAAAGTGTGTCAACATGTGTTAACCCAAGTGAAATAAGCTGTTTAAACACATTTTAAGGCAAAAATCATAAAGCTTTAATGCCTAATCAGTCCTTGAAACAGCTATAAGTTGTAATTCAGATTAAAACCTCTGATCGGTCGCCCACTTATCTTTCATACGAGCAGTGTTTAGAAGACAGATAAGACTGACTGTGCTGTGTGATCTATAAGTAGCCCCCTTTGTGTTTCATCCAATAAAGCTCCAAAGAGAGCAGCAATAGAAAGATGCATACATCATTAAAGGAAGCTGCAGATGAGCCAAATGAGAAGTTTAGAGTCTCAACAGGGGACTCATTATGAGATATTATTTCGACTAATCACAGTGACGTCCAAAAGAGGTAAGTCTGTGAGTCTCAACCCTCAGTTTAATTAAAGCAGGTCACATTTGCTGAAAATTGGACCAACAACTATTGCCACAAAATCAACATCAACTAATGGAAAGCGTTTCTAACGAGATGATGGCTGGTCTCTAAGCGGAGCAATGGCAGACGGGCAGCCTGGAAATGAGAGCCCTTCCTGGGGGCCGGAGCGTGGGCTGGTCCCCTCCCATGAGTGCATCTTTTCACTGCATAGATTTCAGCCCTTTCATATTGTAATGGTCATGGTGGCCTGAGGCTGGGGCGCAAACCTTTTAGCTGTGTGGGACGCATTATTCCTGACACAATAGGCACAATCTCTCTCTTGTTCACTAACACTCTGCTTTATATCTCTCTTTCCCTCTTCGAGCCTCCGTCTTCTCAGTTGTCTTTTTCTGTCTCTAGCTCTCAGGGAATGCAAGTTTTCATCCTTGTCCCACTCTTCCCCTCCAGCGCTCTCCCTCCTGTTTGTTTCTCTTCCTCTGTTTAAAGATGAATTATTCCTCCGCTCGCATGCTCAATTAAACTATTCCAACCCTCTATTTTAATGCAAATTTTTAATATTGTAACAGTGTATGTAAATAGCTTGCAGTGCAATTTGCAGTGCCAAGTCTGTGCCTTCTGTCTCTACGCGCTCCTTCTTACTGTGTGCGCACCTGTTAGTGTGTGTTTGTATGAGAATGTGTGTGGCTGGTGATGCCGGTGCTGGATCCACCATTAGGCAGTATTAAGTTGCACACCAGCCTGTCTGGGCGCTCGCCTGCAGGGCTGCTCTGTTTGTGCATCTGTGCTGATGCTGTACGTCTGTGCGTGTGCTACTGTGGGGCTGAGCAACACTTTCACACCTGCCCACCACGCCTACGCGACAGCTCCATTATCTGCCACTGAACGTCGCGACTCCTGCACTCGGCTTTCCACGAGCAGGGGTCTAAGATTTAGAGGCGAAAGGTGACAGCAGAGGGGGAGTACTGTGTAATAGTATGTGAGGTTATGTTACAGCTGCTGTGGTAATAACTGCACTGTAGTTGTACAGTCCTGCAGAGTCCTGAGGGGACCAGTGAAGCCAACATCAAAGGCTTAAACAGCAGTGTGCCTGTTTATGCAGCAGCGGGAGGAGGGCAAGGTGGGCTGGCTAATCAGAGGTACAGAGCATAAACACACTCTCTCAGACACACACACGAACACACACACCAATACACCTCCTACATGCATACAAATATGCACAGACACTCCAGTGCTAACTCAGAAACTGAAAACTATACACACATGTGCACGCACACACATTTACAGAATGAATCAAGTCATTGAACTAGGCCTGGAGGTCCCCAGAAGTGGCCCAGGTGAGCTCTCTCTCTCTCTCCAAGCCCACTCCATTATGACCATCTCCACACAGGCACCACGGTTAGAGCTAATTAACGGCCTATTACTATGCAGATATATGCAGGGCCAAGAGCAGAGCGCAGGCAATAAATGGG